>VZTU01019230.1:17841-40219 GCA_013400835.1 Zapornia atra | reverse complement strand
CTGTGATTCTGTGATACCATGTGCTCACCCAGTGCTTGCTGGAATGCAGCACTTCCTTTGCTCCTGGGCCTTCCTGGAAAAAGCTGAGGAGACTGAGTATAATGATCACAGAAGGGTGAAAGATTCAGTGCATTGCTTTATCGGTACTTATGAAATAGCCCAAGAAAACTATTGAAGAAAAGACCAAGAAGAAAATATAACAATAGGTATTTGACTAGACCAACATGTTAGAGAAGTAGGCAAACCTGTTGTCAAAGTTTTTTCCATACCTTGTATATTCAAGTGGTGATTCCTCTGGTTTACAATTAATACAGAAGTAACACAGCAGAAAGCCTTGCAGAATTATCTGGGTCAGGCCGCAGGTCCACACTGGAATTTGGCAATGACACAAACAAGATTTTAGTGTCAGTGACTGGCTCACACCTTGTCCTGCACTTCTGTATCCCTTCAGCTTTGCTGACAGAGCTGATTTGTGGTGCACTTAGCAGCAGATCTAGCTATATTCTGGTTTAAAATGAACAATACGTGGAATCACAGCCTGCACATGCTTTAGCAGTTTATGATGTGGTATTATACCTTATTTCAATAGTGACCCATTTAGTCTAGTAGGTCAGTAATGATTTGCATAAACCCTTCCTCTATCATGGTCCACTACTGGGGCCTGGACAGGCTGTAGGAGTAGGCCCAGGTGAGCCTCATATGGTTCAACAAAGCCAAGTGCAGGGTCCTGCACCTGGGTTGGGACAACACCAGTTATCCATATAGGTTAGGAGATGATGTGCTAGAAAGCAGCCCTGAGGAAAAGGACTGGGAGTACCTGTGGATGAGAAGCTGGACATGAGCCACCAACATGCACATGCAGGCCAGAAAGCCAACTGCATCCTGCGCTGCATCAAAAGAAGTGTGGCCAGGAAATCGAGAGAGGTGATTCTGCCCCTCGACTCTGCTCTGGTGAGACCTCACCTGGAACGTTGTATCCAGCTTTGGAGCCCTCAACAAAAGAAGNCCTCACCTGGAACGTTGTATCCAGCTTTGGAGCCCTCAACAAAAGAAGGACACAGACCTGTTGGAACGTGTCCAGAGGAGGGCCACAAAAATGACCAGAGAGCTGGAGCACCTCTGCTATGAGACAGGCTGAGAGAGTTGGGCTTGTTCAGCCTGGAGAAGAGAAGGCTCTGGGGGGATCTTATCATGGCCTTCCAATAACTGAAAGGTGCCTGACAGAAAGCTGGATGAGGACAAGGGGTAATGGTTTTAAACTAGAAAAGGGGAGCTTTAGGTTGGGTGTTAGGGAAAATTTCTTCAATATGAGGGTGGTAGATCACTGGAACAGGTCCCCCAGGGAGGTGGTGGAGGCCCCATCCCTGCAGATATTCAAGGTCAGGCTTGACAGGGCTGTGAGTGACCTGATGTAGTGAAGATGTCCCTACTTACTGCAGAGGGGCTGCACTTGATAACTTTTAAAGGTCCCTTCTAACCTAACACATTCTATGATCATTGGTCTGCTGCCTAATTTTGCAATCCTACCCACAGTTGACATTTTACTTTCTTATCCAGGCTGGCAATCATTTTGTATTATATAAGGGACATTCATGGAAGGTTTAAATCCAGTGTAGTGCCAGGGAATAATTGAAAATAGAATATGCTATATGTATGTGTTAATCCATGAAAACAGAATTTTCCAAAATGGTGCCTAAGTAGAAATAAGGTTCACTTTTTTTTGTCTTTTTTTTTTTTCATTTTTAAGCTGGAATTTCCAGGGTAGGTTTTGGTGGGGGTTTTTTGTAGGTTTGTTGTTGTTGTTATTGGGTTTTTTGGGGTGGGTTGTGGCTTTTTTAAAAGTAAAAATGCAGTATTTTTTTAAATTTATTTAGAAACATTGAGGGGTTTTTTAATTATATCAGTTCTAATTTTGACAAGGTCAGAAAAGCTGTCAGCTGAAATACTAAATAGATCACATGAAAACATATTATGATACATGATAGAACATAAAAGCCAGAATAAAGTAAATTATGAAGCAGAAAGGATTTCTATTCACTTTATTAAAATGAAATATCAAACCAATAGCAAAGAAAGATATTTTAAGACTACCGAAACAAAATTAGAAAGGAAATAATTTCTTTATTCTTTACCCTTTAGAAATTTCACCAGGTGACTTTTTTTCTGCAGTATTTTGATTGCAGCAAAAAGATATTTCCAAATGAAAATTTATGTTTGGGTTTTTGCTGGGGGTTTTTTTGCTTCTTTTTATCTTTTTTACAGCTCCCATCTGAATGACACATCCTTTGACCAATCCTGTTTGCTATCAGGATCCATTAGTTGGGAAGTATTCAGATGTAAGTACTCCACATGTAAGATAAGGATCCCGTGGTAGTGGGAATGCACACACTGAAATGCCCCTAAGCTTATATATTTTCCATATTGCAGGCACTAGAAAAGATGCAGAAGTCCAGAAAAAGATGAAGACCATATGGCACTTCAGCATTGGAGTCAGAAGGAAGAGTCAATACACTGTGCAGGAGACATGATTTTTCCTCCCTTAGCTTGAGTGCAAACTGATTCTTTTACCCTGGAGCCTTTTTTGACACTCCAGAGAAGTGTTTTGTTGGGGGGGGGTTGGCTCTTGCCTGCTTCAGCACAATAGATAAACTTTCAGTTTTCAAACTGGCCTCGCTGATTTACAAGCACTGTAGAGGTAGAGCCTGATGCTTGAACAGTCTAGGGCTCTTGAGAGGCTTTACAGTATTAGCTAGGTTTACCCAACAAATGCCTACTTTCTCAGGCCCCTGCAGTTCTGTTTCTTCCCTTCGCTTTATTAACCTCTTTGATGTTCTCTTAGTCTTTGCTGACCTCTGGAACACTCCCCCTGAGGGCTGATGACATCCTGTGATTCATCTTGGGACCTTACAGTTACTTTCTAGTGTCTGTCCAGCCTTCTTAAAGATCCCACAACTTCTACCAGCTCAAGTGTGTACTCTTCAAAGCTCTCTTCTGCTCATGTCCTTTGCATCTTCACAGAGTTATCTCCCTGTTTATCCTTTACCTTCCATCTGTCTGTATATATACACATAGGAGAAGATGGATATAAAGAGGTGGAGAACCCAAGCAGTTTCTTGGTAAATTGGCTAGCATTCAGGAGTCAAGGTTTTGGCAAGCAGAAGTCCATGAGAAAGGACAGGCAGAAAAGACGGCTGGAGAATGTAATCTATTTTAAAACAAAGTTATATATGTTTCTACACAAAAACTGGATTAAGGTAGGGGAATGGGGAGGAAAAACAAAGAACAAAACCTCACTGCTAATTTGTGTCAAACTGTAACATTTCAAAATAAATGAAGAACACACAACCTAAAATGGTACAAGTTGAACAGCACTATTGAACTACTTCCTGCAGGACAGCACAAACAAACCTTTAGCAAAGGCTCTTTGTGTCTTCTCCCATAATTCCATAAATACTTTCTAAAGACCAACAACCACATAACCACAACAGACAGTTGGCTTTCCTCTGCAGGATTTGAATTAACGTATAGAATAGAGAGACCAAAACCAGAATAAACCAAAAAATAAAAGTATTAAGTTTAATAGAAACCAAAACCAGAATAAACCAAAAAAAAGTAGTAAGTTTAATAGAAAAGGTTCCACATGTGAAGAGGCTGCAAAGTTACACACAAAAGATAGCTGACAACTGAGAAAGAAAAGCAGAGAGAGGTAATTTGCAGCTAGTAAAACATGAGCATGAGGAATCCCACCTCCACAAGGAAGAGTATCTCATGCTTAAGCCCTATCCTATGGCATGACAGATCTCCAGCAGTAAATGCTGTGTAGAAACGCAGCAATATTTTTCTGGAAATGTGTTTCCCACTGTCTCAATACAGATGTGCATGTAGGGTAGAGCTTTTGTAAGGAACCTAATTGTGGTTTGCCTGATATTGCCATCTAGTGGCATTGAGACCAACTCTGAAAAAAAGAATCCCCCCTGAAAGGAAGGTACCATTGCGTGATTTCCACACTACTGTAAAAAAGAGTTTAACCAAAACATAGCGTTCACAACAGCATGCAAGAAAACAGCTCAGTTTGTGGGACAATACATGCCCAAAATATTCAGTTAACTGTCAATGCAAGAGCATAAGCCAGCAGAACACTGAAGTATTGCAAACAGTCAGAGGTGGGGCATGCAAGTACTGCCGAAGTAATATGCAAGTCACAAATAGACAGGTTGTAGCTAATTTTGGACAAAAATATAATTAAAAGCCTACAAATTACAACATGGTCTATGATGCCACAGAGTGCACAATGGCCTTCTGGATGAGGAAGCGCCATCAGAAACATCTGTCCCTTACACAATAGCTTTACCTCCCTTACCTTAAGGAGGTAAAGCTTACAAGCAATATAAGTGCTTCTGAGCTCAAAATTAGGTGCCCCACAGTGAGTCTGACTTTATTGTGATCCATTCCCTTTTTAGTCAACAAGAGAAAAGAAATACTTCCACAGGTGATTTATCCTACCCTAAGTCAGCAGCCAAGATGAATCTTCAGTGACTATGAGGGGAACCTGAGAAGCTTAAATTAACACCAAGCTAAGCTGATCTCACTACAGGCTGTCATGGGCCAACTCAATAAATGCTCAAGGGCAAAATTTACTAACAGAGATTTCTAAAGTTAATTGCCTGAATACACAACCTGAATTCACAAGCACCAAACTTATTACTTCGTCTTTGATAGTTAAAGCCTCTCCCTGGGTTTTCTATTTTCCAAAAATCAAATTCACTCTGTAGTGCAAGGGCAACACCAACTCACAAAGGAAACCAAAATATATTAAATTATTTACCTGTTAGGTAGCCACAGGGCATATGGAGCATGCTATGTGACTCTTTATATAAATGACTTCTAGTAAGTGTGAAAGTAAATGCTTACTTTCTTATGCCTGATGTACACCAAAGTTTGTTCATAAGTAAGGAAGATAAAAATTTGGTGACCCTGGATGCACACACCTGAGCTAAAGTGAGCTGGTCCTCATTTCACTGACTACAGAGAGAATACATGATGAGCACACCAGATGTGGACACCTGAGCTTGTTTCATTCAGTGTCACCTGAACATCCTTGATTATCCTCATTTGCCTCCAGCTTCCACTCCAGAAACACCAAGCTCTTCCAAAAATCCTGTTGGGACCCACAGGGTCCCTGACAGTCCACCAGATATGTCTCAAATGCTCTAGTGAATCTCAAAGGGCACTGGGCAACCAAGTTCAGTCAACTGACTATGCTGGGTGTTTAAGCACCTCACTCAGGTTATGCATTTAGGTTTAAAATTTACAGCTGGTGCTCAGTTTGGGCTTTTCCAACCTGAAGCTAGGTGTCTATGCAGACATTTAGGTGTGGGTTGGTGTCTAAACTCCAGATATAACAAGGAGTGAACAGGGACTTGATTCAGTTGTAAGCAGCATTTAGTATCAACTTAGATGCCTGCTGGATCTCAGATAACCACATGGAGCTATCAGATGTGTCCCAGGAGCAAATGGAGACCTGCTACCTTCTGAACAAGAAGCTGAAAGCCAGATGAGACTTCTCAGAGCAGCTCAGATAACATTAGACTGTAATGATAGACACTGAGTTTAGATTAAAATAATTAATAAATCTAATCTTTAGTTTATTCTCAAACAGAAGCACAGGGTCACAGAATAATTCAGGTGGAAAGAGACCTCAGGTCGTCTCTAGCCCAGTGTCCTGCTTAAAGGAGGGGCAGCTATAAGGTTGCTTAGGACTTTCTCAAATCAGATTTTGAAAACTTCCAAGAACAGAAGAACTTCCCTGGGCAACTGGCTTTACTGTCTGCCTGTCCTCATGGGGAAATAGTTATGGCATGTTAAGCATGCAAAGGAATAGCCAATATATTCATGCCATGAGGGCTATGAAAAATATAAATTATGAGCTATACAAAAGCATTAATTCAAACGTTGGTTGCCAGAAAAACTCACAGAATCACCGAATGGTTGGGACTGGAAGGGACCTCTGGAGATCATCTAGTCCAACCCCCTGCTAAAGCAGTCATCTAGAGCCGGTTGCACAGGACAGTGCCCAGGTGGCTTTTCAGTATCTCCAGAGAATGAGATTCCACAACCCCTGGGCACCATGCTCTAGTGCTCCATCACAGAGTAAAATTGTTCCTTAAGTTCAGATGGAACTGCCTGTGTTCCAGTTTGTGCCCTTTGCCTCTTGCCCTGTCACTGGGCACCACTGAGAAGAGTCTTATCAGACTTATCTATGTGTATTATCAGTGGTGATTCACATAGGGACCTTAGACCCAAAAAAAAGAAAAGCAGCATGTTTAATGGTTATATTGGAATATATGAAAAATGAAGAGTTTGAGGTTGGCTCAGTAAGGAGAAGGATTGCCTGGTTACCTGAGATATGGAGAAGCCTGGGGTACTCAACAACATTTTTGTCTCAGTCTTCACCAGCAGGTGCTCTAGCCATACTGTCCAAGCCTCAGAAAGCAAAGGCAGGGATTGGGAGAATGAAGAGCCACCCATTGTAGAAGAAGATCAGGGTTGAAAATATGGAGGGGGCTGTGGTGATAGGACAAGGGCTCATGGCTTTAAACTAAAAAACGGGAGATTTAGATCACATGTTAGGCAGAAATTATTTCCTGTGAGGATGGTGAGGCACTGGAGCAGGTTGCCCAGACAAGCTGTGAATGTCCCCTCCCTGGTAGTGTTGAAGGCCAGGTTGGATTGGGCTTTGGGCAGCCTGGCCTAGTGGAGGGTGTCTCTGTTTATAGTTGGAACTAGATGAACTTTGAGGTCTCTTCCAACCCAAACCATTCTGTGATAAAGAAAACAGTTTGATGTGGCTTAAATAAGGGGAATGGGGAGAAGCTGTAACATTTAGATAGTTAAATAGTCAAAATCTGTTGCTTAACTTTACATTATGAGTCCATGTGTATTAAATAATTTACAATATCAGCTAAGGAGGCTTATTTTAAATTGATTGTTTGCCAGTATTTTGTATTTCAAGTCTGTTTTCAATCAAAAGCTGTCAGCCTTATTTTCAAACCATAATATGATCCTTATATATTTTTGTCAGTTCTGAAAGAAATCTGTGGGTAGAAAAGGTGCTTGGCATACCACATGCTGCTTGGAACCTGCGGAAGGACAACTGTAAAATCCTTTATATATCCCCTTCAAAAGATCACAGGAGAAGATAAATGCTTGAAATAGTTCATGCCAAAGGTCCTTCTAGATCAGCATCATGCCTCTAAGAATGGGAAAAAGTGGATCGATGGCAAAGAGCTATGGAGAGAGCAGCAATGTATCTTCTAGAGTACTCAGCCACCTTCTAGGGTTCTGCAGCTTTGGACCTTCTTGAATCACAGTATTTGATAGCCCCTTCTGGATTTTTTTTCCACAGTGAACAGGTTGAAGAGGCATCAGCCTGATTTAGAAGCAGCACTTGTGATACAGAACTCCAGCCACCAAACCAAATCCACCTGCTTGTAAAATGACAACCCAGTTCTCTGTATTCATAGAACCTAAAATACCTGGACAAGCACAACTTTCTCTATTCTGGTGCTTTTATACCTGATTTTCTAGTCTAACACTGTATGATGGATTCACATAGAATCAGTGCCTTGACTTTCCTGCCCTCTAAGATTCTTTGGGAAATGTTTTAAGGCAAATATTTTGTCAAAATGATGAGACAGAAAGATAAGGAAAGAGACAACTATGCTAGAGCAGAAGACATGAGAGACAATACCTGAGAAGGACAGTAGAGCAGGAGAACTTTTGACTCTAAAGGGATTGTGGCTGCTGAAGGAAATCACGCTGGAGCAGTCAAATAAGAAACAAGGACCAGCAAAGGAAAAGGAACTGCTACACACCAACCCCACTCTCCTGCCTTATCCATTGCCTCACCAACAGGACTGAGGGGTAATGCCACAGCAAACAACCTGGAGGTGTGAAAAGGGAGAGAAGAATTGCCCAGAGAGAAGCTGAGGTGTTTTCCCTAATTACTTATCTGTTGGAGTTTTTTAACACCAGAATCAGTAATTAAAAGTTTTGTTGAATTTAAATTTCCTGACACAAATTTGTTTTTCTTGCCCATCACACTTGCTTCACCAGGCTTTCACTCCACAATCTCACAGACCTTGCCCTTCTGCTGCTTCCTGGGGGCCTAACACATGGGAACTAAGGTTTGGTATGGGCTCCAGCACTTGAGACTTAGCATGAGGGGTAATGACCTTCCATCGGGGTGGCTAAAGCTTCAGGCATCTCATTAGGATTTCTGCTGAGGGTTTGCATTCAGGACAGGGCTGGGTATTGAGCTCACCTTTGAGGTTTAGGATTTAGCCTTTGGGATTAGGGAAATGCTTCAGGTGAGGGTTCTGGGTCTGTCTTAAGTTTTCTGGTAAGAGGATAGGCTATGGACCAGCTTTTTGCATTGTACTATGTTTTAGAAAAATGACCTTTCTCAGTCAGATTTATTTTGGCTATCTTAGACAGATTTTCTGTTTGTCATACACTTCTAATGAAAGTTCATATCAAACCATGTTTTGGTTTGATCTTAATTTAATTTGGTATATTTACTCCAGATTAATTTGTTTCCTTGTTTCTTTTGATGCTCTGTCTATATTTTTCCTTGGAGCCGCGCAATTATTGAAAAAAATCTACTATATCATAACTGAAACCAGGAGCCAGGACATATTGCCAGCAAAGCCAATTAAAACCTGGCGCAGCAAAGAGACCCAGGCAGCGTGCACACCAACTGCACTTCTCTCTTGTTGCCAGCAAAGGGAGCTGCTAAGCCCTGCAAACTGCTGCATCCCAATAACTAAGGCAAGCGGGAACCTATCGAGAGTTATCGCGACAGCGAGTGAGTCCAGTTAAATTCTTTATTGCCTGGACTTCTGTTCTTTATACACTAAGTGCCGCTTTCTTGTCTTTCTCTGTTTTTGTAGGGGTTTAGGGGTTTTTTTTGTGGTTTTGTGAGGTTGGGGGGGGGGGGGGGGCGGGGAGGATGTTTTGTTGGTTTAGGTTTTTTCCATCACTGATAAAGGCTGCACCTCCTTTCACAAGAAGCTTCATCCCCCTTGTGAAAATTTTCTGACTTCAAATCAGTCGCATCAACTACATAGACACAAGCTTAAGAACTTCTTGGTGATACCACATTCTGCCCAGGTGATGCATTTGCATTGTGACTGACATAATTTGATCTTTCCTCTGCAGTAATAACATCTTACTCTGGCTGCCTTTTATCTCACTGAGGTAGGGATGGAACCATTCTGCTTTCAAAACACAGCTACAAAGCTCACACTGTAACACACAAGTGGCATGAAGGTTAAGGTTTATAGATTGTGAAATGTACTTTTTGGTCTTTTATCAACTCACTCTATGCTTAAACACAGTAAAGAGCACAAAGATCCCTTTTAACCTCTCAAAGAAAATCCAGAAGATGGGAAAATAGAAGTGGTGGCTATAAAAAGTAAAGGTGTTACTTTCCTCTGTTCACTCACCACTTCAGCTTGAACCGTCTGTCTTACCAGTGACAAGACTAAGGAAAAATAAACTTTGCTGTGTAGTGCTATCTGCTGGCAGGTATTAATAAAGTTCCAGATGATCTAGTATTTACTCAGTATGTGTTCTAAGTAAGTGTAACTGTACATTATAAAAATACACTGAAAAGTCTTTGTCCATTCTGTAAAACAGTTACATTCGCATGACCGTGGGAGAAAATATATATATATATATATGTGAAAAACAATTTGGAATGATAAACCAGCACAGTTCATGTTATCAAAGGGCAACAGAGGCAAAAGAACCACACTGTCTGGAACACAGGTGAATTGATCACAGTTTTGGCACCTAATCACTGCAAGCTGGGTGCTAGGGGCTGAAAGGCAAAACAGTGATTACCGTCCCAGAGCTGTTTCATGAAAACATGACAAAAAGTCCTGGGACACACACAGAGCTTGAATAGCTCAAGGGTGTAGGTTTGTTGAGCAGGGACTGTTTTCCAAGCTATAAAATATAATTTGAGCAGATTTAACACTTTGTTATAAATTAGGGGGAAAAAAATGACTACCTTTTTCTAACAGCTCAGCTCCTGATTTTGCCTTTCTGTCCTTATTTTGAGCTCACTCACAGAGACAATACAATCTGCTAAACTGTCAGAAAACTTCCTCTCCTCATCCGTCTTTCACCCCCACAAAAAAGTGTATTGCTTTGTGTCAGGAACCTACTTGAACTGGGGCTGCATGAGCACCAGGGATGCCTCAAGCTTCAGGACCATACAGTTAAAACTAAGGTGAGGAAAGATTGGTGGTACTGTACCATGTGGCTTCACTCTCATAGCATAAGTGCAAAACAGATCATTTATAAGGGACCTGCTTCCAGAAAAATCTGTATTGGATTTTCTTACTCATCGGATCTGCTGTTAAAAAAGCCCCCAAACTATTAGATACCATAACAGAAACATTTGGATTCATCAGGACTGAAGCAGTATATGCTGCTACTGGAGTGAATCTAGTTAACCTAACTCAGAATTTATCAAACTCTTCTCCTTCATTTCATTACTAGACTGTACTCTCCTAACTCAGCTGCAGCAACCTGGACCTCTTGAGTTTTATGTAACTTGAATAGTTTTATATAGTTTATAGTTGGACTCAAAGATCTTTTCCAACAAAAATGAGTCTATGAATAAATCTAGAAAATCCATGATGAACCCACTTGTATCTTATTTCAGCAATAACTGCAGCAAAGAAGAGAAAACCATGGTCTGCTTCCTGCTGGCATTCCCTCAGTTAGTCCATGGCCACTCTTCTTGAAAAAAAACATGTCCTTACTCATGCCACAAATCCTTCTAGAAGGTTGCTTTTGTTTGGTGATTTTTTTTGTGGGTTTTTTTTTTTTCCCCCAAGTTGCTAGATATGTGCACCTTTTCTGTTTCTCACAATATTTCATCAAGGAAAAAAGGCACAGTGTGACTGGGGCACTGCAATCTGCAAAAACAGGAACCTGGACATCATGAAACCAGAACAGCAGTGGCTGGCAGTACAATTTTCCAAAAACAAACATCCTTTCAATCACAAAATGATCTAGGGGTTAGTGGCCTCTGTTGATATGAAAATCTTTACAAGGAAGAAACTGCCCTTTTGAAGAGATAGAAGTCTTTGAGAAAAGTCCCCCACCCTCAGTAAGCAGATATGGGTTTTATCAGTTTTCCAGAAAACCTCTGCATTTATGAATTAGCCAAGTAAGTATTATATTCACAAGCATGATGGTTTCTTAGCTCCAGTACAGCAGTAAAAATAAAGCTCACATTGGTACACAAATGCCTTTGATTACCAATTCTGGACTACATTTGTACTGTTGAAATCCAGCAAATACATTTCATCTTCAGCAAAGGCAAATGTCAAAAGCATCTGACAAGACTTTGGCCTCTTTTAAATCAACTGCATCATCTGCAGACAAAGTTGTCTTCTCTAGAAACCAGATTTTATGTATATAGTTGAAGGGAAATTTTAAGATTCTCTCTTTCCTTTTAAAAGGAAATTTAAAAATTAAAGCAGCAAAAGTAGTTTACCACAATAAAATATTACAGGTGGTTATGTAACTATGGCCAAGAATGCAACACCTGTATTTTTACTATTCAATCCAAGCAAATAGACCTATTGAGAGAATGGAGTGCTATGGATCATGAATAAAATTACGTGAAACTCACTTCTGTGACTTGCTAAGCTGTGGAGAAACTTGTTCAGTAAACTTATGAAGGAATTTGAAGCATTAAAAAGGGCTAAAAAAAAAAATACTGGTGGGAACACAAGTATAAAAAATATTCCTAGATCATCAAGTCTTTTCTTCTCCTACCATGGGAAGCAAGATCATTATTTATGTTCTATAAATGCAGCTCCTTCCACCTTCAAACCACCTGTGTTTCTTATGTTTTCTTTTTCCCCGACAAATAACCACTTCCCTGCTTGGAGGGAAGCTTTCAAATTTCCAGTCCTAATGTACTCACTAACAATTCATATTAATTTACTGAACTTACATACCAGGCTAATAAATATTTCTTCCCCTTTCCCCCTCCCATTTACTGTCAGAAACATTGCCTTCTCTCAGCTCTTATTTCATTAAGCAAAGAGAACCGTGTCTTGCTGGACTCCCTCAGCCCAACAGGTTCCCTGACTTCCTCAACCTACCCACTGTATTTGCATTTCCACTGGCTTGATTTAATTTTTCTTGAACATGAGCAACCCAAAAGATATGCAGTATTTCAATCATTAGCACAAATTAAAAGCAGTATTACATCCTCTACACCCCCCATTTAAGCATTGCAGTGCTCAGTAGAGCTAGCAGGGTAACCCAGATTCCCCAAGGCTGGCAGGGTGACTTGGAAGACTTAGACCAGCCACAAAGGCTCTACAAGCAGTTAATAAATATCCTGATTCTGGTCAGGCCAGGGTCAACCTCCCCAATCAGCCATCCCAGGTGAGCTGAGTCAGCCTGGGTTGTTTCACAGAATCACAGAATCTTAGGGGTTGGAAGGGACCTCAAGAGATCATCGGGTCCAACCCCTCTGCCAAAGCAGCTCCCTAGCTCATATCACATAGATAGGCGTCCAGACGAGACTTGAATATCTCCAGAGAAGGAGACTCCACCCCCCCCCTGGGCAGCCTGTCCCAGGGCTCTGTCCCCCTCACTGGGAAAAAGTTCTTCCGCATGTTGGTGCGGAACTTCCTGTGCTCCAACTTGCAGCCATTGCCCCTTGTCCTGTCCCCACAGACCACTGAAAAGGGGCTGGCCAATTCCCCTTGCATCCCATGGTTACCACACCACCTGACATCACTCCCTCATAAAAGGGGCTGGTTGGGGAAGGGAGGTAGCTGTGTGTTTCCAGGGCAGTCTGAGTGTGGCTGAGGAGGCTGCTGGAGCAGAGCTCTGTTATCATCAGGTCAATAAGGTACTTTGTGTTATCACTGGGTGTAAGTGAAGTTTATTGTTCTACTTTCATGGTGGTTGTGCCAGCAAACTGTCTTTATCCCTACCCATGGAGGCTCTGTCTGTTTCTCTTCAGGAGAAAGCAAGTGGTATGTGGTGCTTAGCCACTATTTGAGGCTGAACCACCACAATAAAGAAAGAATTATTTTCAAAGCCTAATTGAAATGCCTGTGTCTCTGTTGCCTTGGTCCATCAGAGGTGAAAACAGAGACTTCCCAGGCTCTAAGAGCTCCCAGAGTCTCTAGGTGTACTGCTTTCTTTTCAGAAAATATGAATCTTTCACCTGTTACTGAAGATTTCTGTGACAGGAGCAGATGTAGATATTCCTGGAATACTGTGTTCAGTTCAGGGCTCCCAAGTACAAGAGAGATATGGAAGTATTGGAGAAGCTTCAACAAAGGTCTCCCAAGATGATGGACTTGAGCACCTCTCCCATGAGGACAGGATGAGAGAGATGGGACTGTTTTGCTTGGAGGAGACAAGGATCAGGGGGATCTCATAATTACTGAAAGGTAGGGTGCAAAGAGGGCAGAGCTAGGCTCTTTACAGTGCTGTTTAGTGACAGGAGAGGGAAGGGGCACGAACTGAAATACAGGAGGTTCCATATGAACATCAGGAAAAAGATACTGTGAGAGTGACTATGCACTGGCTCAGTTTTCCCACAGAGTCTGTGGAGTCTCCATCCTTGGAGATATTTAAAAGCTGTCTGGAGACATGGTTCTGGGCAGCCAGGTCTAGGTGTCCCTGCTTGAACAGAGAGGATGGACCAGTTGACCTCTAGAGGTTCCTTCCAGCCTCCACCATGCTGTGATTCTGTGCCCAAGGGAATCCAAAACAGCCTGTGTGCTGAAACTCAGCCCCAAAATGAGGTGAGGATTCTGGGTCAGCAAAAAAGTCACACTCCATATCCCATTTCCAAGACTACCATCAGCACAGTGTTTTGTTTGTGTGAAACACTACTTTGAGAGCATATCTAGAAACAGTAAATCTGTGGAGGTACTATTTTTCTTAAAATGTCAACATATATTCAAGACCCATCTGGGCGTCTACCTGTGTGACCCGTCCTAAGGAACCTGCTTTGGCAGGTGGGTTGGACTCAATGATCTCTGGAGCTCCCTTCCAACCCCTACGATTCTGTGAATATTTGATCAAGTTTACTGTTCATGCAGGCATGTGTTTTTCTTTCTTTCTTTCCAGAACTTTAGATCTAGGTAACAGTTTTCTGTTCCCATTCTTTTAAAGAAATGGAAATGTTTTCAGTTTATGAACTTCTGTGTTTGTTTGCTTGCTTTGTTTTCACTAGAACCCACTTAAGATTGCTTATTATGTTGAATAGCACCTTTCACCCTCATTGTGTTTAGAAATTCATTACCTTTTACGTGAGCTCTGGTATGTATCACAGTCTTTGTGATTTGAAATAAACAGTAGGTGTTATAAGACCTCAAAGAACAGAACTGGGACAATATTACTCCACAGAGCTATAGTGGTTTACATGGACTGAGTTCACCGGCTCCAGACACTTCAATGCTACATTTTCATACTAAATATGTAAAGCATAGATATTTTAAATGAAAGTTTAGACACCAGCCACCCATAAATCTAAATTTTCTCTTCTTGTTTTGTCTTAGATGTCTGAGAAAAAAACACGAAACAAAAACAGGAATTAAGCTTTGATCTGATCTTAAGGAGTGAGTTTTCTCTTTTTTCATATCAATCAGTCTGGATTTGGTGGCATGAGGATGTGAGAAACTTTTTTTGTTTCTTGGGCATTGGGACTTAGGGTAACACCATTAGTAGTTATATTTCTCCTCTGCCTGGATACATTTCTTCCCTTTCTAAACTGCAAGTGATTGCTCATTAGTATGTAGAGAAGTTGCTGAAGCCAGATTTCTAAATCTGAGATTAAAAAAAATCTAGTCAAGGAAATAATCCTTTAGCAAACAACCACCATAACAGAAAAAACTGAACACAAAATATCTAGGTTCTTCTAAAATTCAGCTGGGCCCATTCTGTCTTTTCATCACCCATATTTACAGCAATTGGAATGCTGCTTTCTGGATTTAACAATGAGATAAAGATCACTGTCACCACACACTGGGTATTTACAGTTTTTTATAATGGTTTTTGCAATTGGAGTTGGATTTCAGTGCAATTCAGGGCAAGTACAGAGACAGTGCTTATCCTTTAGAAATATCATTAGAATTTCCAGGATTTGAGTAAACTGAAGTTACAGCCTTTTGTGTACTCTAACCCCCCCCCCATACTACCTCCTTTTAAGGCATATTAGAGAAGACAGAGAACACTTTCATCATCAGTCATTTCTTTCAGAAATCAATTAGATTGACCACATATAGTACGTTCTGTATACAGTCATTTTTGCTGTGAAATCGCTGCGCTGGTAAGTGTTCATCGATTCACTGCTTTAGTGATAACAAAGGAATCTGGTTACAGTAACTCTCTGCTTGCTACCATATCGGACCGTGTTGGCTTCACAGAATCACAGAATCATCGGGTCCAACCCCCCTGCCAAAGCAGCTCCCTATCTCATATCACTCAGATAGGCATCCAGACGAGACTTGAATATCTCCAGAGAAGGAGACTCCACCACCCCCCTGGGCAGCCTGTCCCAGGGCTCTGTCACCCTCACTGGGAAAAAGTTCTTCCGCATGTTGGTGCGGAACTTCCTGTGCCCCAACTTGCAGCCATTGCCCCTTGTCCTGTCCCCCCAGACCACTGAAAAGGGGCTGGCCAATTCCCCCTGCATCCCATGTCTAAGATACTTATAAATACTAATTAGGTCCCCCCTAAGTCTTCTTTTTTCCAGGCTGAACTGACCCTTCCCAGCAGGGCATGTTCCCATCCTGGCAGAAAACAAGGAAGAAGAGTAACATGGTTAGATAAATCACTCTCTGACCTCCCTAATTTTATGGCTTAGATTGCCACCAGCTACGTGTAAACCCGGACTGTTACATCTAGCCCCTGCAGCATTCATATTTATAGTGTGGCAATTTTAATCTCACCTGCACTATGTCAATGTGTTTTTACTGCATTAAAATAAAACCTAATTAGAAAGTAGAGAAGCAGATATCATATCTTTAACAGATGCTACCCTGCTACCCACGCTACAGGAGAGCCAAACTATTCCTAAGGAAATGATTATGGCAAGAAAGCTTTGAATAGAAATTCAAATGATAGGCAACTCATTCACATAGCAAAGGAAGCTACTGCCTGAAATTGTCTCAAGATACCTAAAAAGCTGATTTGTTCATAAGAATCACATGATATTGTTCCAAAGAGGAAACTTCAGTCTACTACCAGCAATTAAAAAATTAAAATAATTCCAGTAAGAAAAACCCGTGGGTTTTAAATAACTACCTGATTCTCTTTTCAAACATTTAAAGTGCTTACACTATGTGTGTACAGCCTTTTTCTGTAATCAGAAAGCACATTGAGAACATACTTGGTTCGGACAATTGGTGGACCAATAATCTGACTGCATTGAAAAAGTGTGGATCAAGGGTGGAACCCTCATTTTTTTTTAAATTATATTAAAATAGAACCACTCAAAACCAAGGAAAAATCGTACCAATCTGGTGATATCTTTCTCCATTTCTGATTAAGAAGTCCAATTAATTTATTTTTCTTATCATGCCAGTTTATATTTGATTTCCCAGACTGAGAAAGTTTTGGCTGTGGTTTGCAGTGCAGGAAACTCCAACAAAAGATTATAGAAAACTGGCCAATATCATCACATAGGATATAAAATATGGAACACTCTGTAAAATCCACTTAAGATACAATAGATGACTCAGGTTTAGGGTAAGTGGCAGCAGAGATAAGGACAGTAATGGTTGATAGAGCATTGTTCAGAATAATCACTCGAGTGGTTACGGGAAGAGCCTTCCCAAAATACGTAGCACGTTGGCCAGGGTGCTTCATGCTCATATCAACTCATACTTGGACCGAACTCACAGGTTGTACATTTGTATTAACTCTCAAGGATGCCATCTGATTCATATAACCCATAAATTATGCTAACTTCAGTACTAAGTATCCTGGCTCTGGTGCAGGACCTAAGGGACTGGCAAAATGAGGACTGTCATTTCTCTGTGTCAAGGATCTGTGCTCAGAATAAACGTGCTACCCTGTGATAAACGTGTATGCTGCTTGGTGCTCACAATATTGCTGAGAAAGTTCATTCTGTCATATCCAATTTAGCTTCACCAAGTATAAAAAACAAGGGACTGGGACTATGGAGGCAGCTAGGTGCTCCCTGCACAGCCGGTGAGGATGGCTCGCAACATCTCTGCATCCAGTTGGGAGCTTGGCTTGCTTGTAAGAAAATCTGAGCAAGTGGCTAATCTCTTGTGCAGAGCTGTGTGGAACACTATTGGAATCCCCAGATACATCTGTCAGCCAAAAATTCCCTTTGGAGCATAAGCACCTTAGTGAACAAGGTATAAACCTTGAAAATGCACTTGTGGTTAGTTGTAGTAGCACCCACATTTGTACAATAGCACTCATCCAGAGGACAGTTTTAGGGAGACTATGGTCCATAATGGCTTAGATGAGAAGTTGATTCCAGCTGGCAGTGACCAAGACAAGTTTCTGTCAAGATACTTTAATGGTGACCAACGATTTCTGACTCATGATTTCTAATCCAGAGGTGTTGTCCTTGATGTATTTTTCTTTTAGCCATTCAGGCAATCACTTTTGCAGCCCTTCCAAACTTTTAGCATCTACAAGGTCCTCAGGAAAGGATTGTGAAGACGACCATGTGATAGGAGCCAGCTCCTATTTTCTTGTTTTAAATCAGTTGCTTCCTGGTATCTTTCAGTTCTGTCTGTTCTATAGACAAAGTATAATGGACATAAATGGTACTAGGGCTAGGGAAGAAAATGCTCATGTTGGAAGTGAAGGAGGCAAGAGACATAGGGCCAGTTTTCATCTGTGTTAACCTCAAAAGTTTTTGAAGGCCATGTCAGTTTTTGAGTTAACAACAGCTTCACTGTGACACAGGTGAGTAATTATGGCTACCACAGAAAAATGTGCATAGAGTAATTAGTAAGCTCTCATTAAAATTTTTTCTCATTTTAAGATGCTTCTGTTGTAAAGAGGATAGATACCAGGAGACAATCACTGTTCTGTGTTTGCAATATATCAAAATATTGAAAGAAACTGCAGCATCTGGAAGATCTCACAGTACAAGGAAATGCAGTTCCTACTAGTGTGTAGACACAAAATGAAAGATAAACCACCTCCAATTTACAGCTAAGTCAAGACACTGGAAGTACACAAGATATCAAATATGTGTGTTTCTATATGTGTTCATTTGCTTCATTTTCCTTAGGCATCCTCCTGTACACAGAAAGCTGAAACACAGCCAGTGTTCATAAGAACATAATTCAGCTGAGCTGAATTTTTTTCTTAAACTATTTGGGACAATAGCAGCATGGAATAAGGTGCACACTTTTATTCAGCTGCTTCTCACACACATAATTATCCAGAATTTGAATACAAACATTTTAGTATCATAGCTATGAAAAAATGTGAATGCATCCATTCTGAAAACAATAAAAGATAAAAAAACCAAGATAATTTTAAAAAGCGTCTGTTTCTTCCTTAGAAAACTTCAATTCTCAACACTATAAGAAGGCTGATAAAAAGAAGATGATCAAGTACTGATTAATTTTAAATTAACACCACAATCTCTGTGCTTATTCTTCATAAGCTCAGGAATTTCCAAGAGCGTGTGGTACATGGTATGTATGCTATTTCCACACAAAGCAAACAACGATTAAGTTTCTGGTTTGGGCCACTCAGTAATTAGATGATGGCTATAGGCAACAGTAGCTAAATTTAGCCTAAGAAAAGATACATAGATAAAATATCTCTTTTGGGTTCTTTCAGCATGGTCATCTCTAAAATAGCCTTATTTCTAAAGAAAAACAGATTAACTGAGAAGTAGATAAAATTATGCTGTGGCCACTCTTCCTTAGAAGTTGATAGTGATTGCAGTAGCTACAGATGTTTAACTCAATATGAGAAATAATGTAGGATGAAGGAAATATATGAAGTCACTTTATATGTATTTTTATATACTAAAATCGTTCTCTTTTTTACTTTGTGAGGGAAAGCAAGATTAGCCCGAATTTTGGAACATGATACATCCTTTAAGCTTTGAAGAAAGACTTCCTAAGGATATAGAACAACATATGCATGTACATATTATACACATTTAGGTTTGTGCTGTGTGGAAATACTGCTTTAAGGCTGCCTGGATACTGTATTCAAATGAAAAGCTGCACACAGAAGTTTCCTATTAACATACTATTCCTGCACACATTATTTTTAAACATGAAGATGCTATCACCAGGCTGACTGATTCCCACATACAGTCATCCTGACCCATCCAAGATCCCAAGTGGCCCTCAGCTGCCACTACAGAAACACACGTGTTCCTATAAGCTTCACATCATATCTTCCAGTTCTGTGGCAATAACCCTAGCACCTTAGGAGACTTCAAATAGCACTTGTCTGGGCAAGCAAGCCAAGCTGTGTTAGATGTCTACATCTTAGGCTAAGATTCCCTCAGCTACAGTCCATGGAAACATTCCAACAGGCGGCAGAACTGATTTTGTTAGCACAAAGAAAAGCTTGAGAATTCCTTTTTCTTCACAAGACTTCAAATACCAGCTTGAATTTAGTATATAACTTCCTTGAATCAAAGTTAGACCAGACTGCTACCTCCCTCATCACTCTAGCACCACCATCTCACCCTTGTGAGTACAAGGCTTCTTAATTACCTGCTTGATGCTCTGATAAAGCATGCTCCCTCTGCAACTTCCAACCTCACAGCAAGCAAAAGAGAAAAATTTAAAATAAACCCCATGAGAAGTTCTACTGCCCTAATGCACACATGGGAATTCTTAGGATAAATGAAGTCATGACCACTGTCTGAGTCCCGGAGGAACAATAAACAGAACTAAGCAGTCACTAGGAGACACTGCAACAATTTGACTGCCAGAAGGTGTAGCCAGAGTACCTTTGGTTGAGATGGTCAGTAAAGAACAACTCTCTACAACCGATTTTATTGATAAATTGGAATATGATTGGGAGTGCTAATCTTTTAATAATTTTATGCAACAGCATAAATCTCATTGCATGTTTATCTTGTGATATTCTGACAGCTATGAAAACATTATCTTTTGTTAAACCACAGACTAAACAGCACCTTAGCTCCAAATTCAATGCATCGCTTGGTGAGTGAGACAGCATACACCTTAGCAGAGCAAGGACATCTCACAGTAGTTCTCCCACTTAACAACAAAAGAAACCAGACAAGAAAAGAAAGTAAAAATGTGTTGAAATAAGTACTGTGAAGAGAAAGAGAGCTCCTGCTATTGGCTGCCCAATTAATTTTGCTCAGTGAACTGTGGGAACACTCTGGTCTCCTGTCCAATTTAGCATTGTTCGGTTGTCAGATTAGATCAACTGTAATTAGAATTTCTTACTTTTCCTGAAGTTGTTTGTGATCAGTCATGGTAAAAATATTCCAGGAAGTCAAAGTTTTATTCAGGCAAAAATCAGAAGTGAAAAGTTGGTCTGCTTTATTGTCAGGCTCATAGGCACATTCTTAGAAAACCTTATCAACAATTTGTTATCCTTGTTCTAACACCTCTTGGCCTGAAATGTTAGGGTAGCTTGTTGATTAATGAGAGTGTTCCCAAAAGCATTCTTCAGAGTTGTCCCCTTGTAATCTAAACTGTTTAACTAGCATATTCTTTAAATCTAACACGGTCTTAAATCCCTCAATGTATTTAGGATACATTTTCATGCTGCATAAAAACTGTTTTGGTTAGATTCATATTACATATGATTGACAACATCACTGGTGTCTCTGTCAATATGTTAGAACAGCCCAGCATGCCAAAGATCCCATTAGAACATCTCGTTCACCCAGAGTAAGAACATTCTTTATAAAAAGTGATGTCTCATGAATGAAACACCTTCTAGACAAGGGCAATTTAATTCTAATTTCCCATTTCTATTATAGCAATTAGCAAACCTTCGAATTAGTCAAGCTTCTAGAATACAATTTTCTAATTAGGCCACTAGAATTATTTTTGAGTAGTTGAAGGCACAACATTCCACATATTACATTTCCCAAATTCCTTCACTGAAAAGCTTTCAGTATCCAGTCACAAATAATTCTTCCAACTTCTATATTCCTTAAAAATGCTCTGCCATGTTTGTCACCTCCTCTGAATTCATGGCTCTGCACAACTTGAAAATTTTCTAGGTCTGCTTGTCCTCAGTGCTTAAAGGAACAGTGGGGTCTGTTGGTATATTAGAAGTCTGATACAGCATTTGACCAAGGTAGGCAAAAACTCTCTGAAAAGGAAGTAAGAAATCAGGGGCAGTCAGTCAGGAAGGTGATCAAGAAGCAATCCTAAAATCATTTAGAGTGGAAGAGACCCTCAAGGTCATTAAGTCCAACCATTAACCTAACGCTACCAAGTCCACCATTAAACCACTCCCTAAACCCTTGTGTCTTTTAAATACCTCTAGGGATGGTCACCCAACCACCTCCCTGGGCAGCCTGTTCCAGTTCTTGACAAATCAGAGGGACACAGAAGAAAAAGAAAAAGAAAAAAACCCCACTAACAGTTGGTTTAAGAATATTTGGAGCTGAGCAGATACTTGGGCACAAGCTCTGTTTCTGCTTGGGTTCACTGGTGAGTAAAGGACAAGAGGAATTGCAAATCCAGATATCCAGAAAAATCAGCTCAGACCACCAAGGAAAGGTAGAGGTAGATTCAGCAGATTAACTTGGTCTTAATTTCAGAAGAGATTTTATTTGTAATTCACAAAGCCTATTCTCTGTGCAGGAGAACAGCAATGGTTTCCAGTCAGGGGTGGGAAAGGAGAGGTGCAGAGACGAGCATCTCATATGAAGTTTGGCTGGAGTCAGGTGCTGAACAGATATCACTTCTATAAAATAGCATAAAATCTTGAGATATGTACAATAAGATGGATTTATTGATCTTTCCTTACAAATTCTAGGCATCAATAAATTCTGTGACTATATGACTCACAACTTCCCAGAACCGCTCTTTAACATCTTTATCAATGACATCGATGATGGAATTGAGTGCACCCTCAGCAAGTTTGTGGATGACACCAAGCTGAGTGGTGTGGTCGACACCCTAGAAGGAAAGGAAGCCATCCAGAGGGATCTTGACAGGCGGGAAAGATGGGCCCGGGGGAACCTAATGAGGTTCAACACTGCCAAGTGTAAGGTGTTGCACTTGGGCCGGAAGAATCCCAGACACAGATACAGACTGGGAGAAGAGCTTCTTGAGAGTAGCCCTGCTGAGAAGGACCT
>VZTU01019230.1:0-17808 GCA_013400835.1 Zapornia atra | reverse complement strand
CTGCCCTACAAAGAGAGGCTGAGGGAGCTGGGCTTGTTCAGCCTGGAGAAGAGAAGGGTGCGGGGGGAACTCATTGCAGCCTGCCAGTCCCTGAAGGGAGCAGAGAAACAGGAGGGGATTCAACTTTTTAAAAGAATAGACAATGGCAGGACAAGGGGGAATGGATTAAAACTAAAGGAAGGAAGGTTTAGATTAGATATTAAGGGGAAGTTTTTTACAGAAAGAGGGGTGAAGTGCTGGAACAGGCTGCCCAGAGAAGTAGTGGATGCCCTGTCCCTGGAAGTGTTCAAGGCCAGGTTGGATGGGGCTCTGGGCAACCTTGTGTAGATCCAGGCCTGGAGGTTGTTGGCCCTGCCTGTGGCAGGGGGGTTGGAGCTCTATGATCCTTGGGGTCTCTTCCAACCCAGACCATTCTATGATTCTATGATTCACATCTCTTACAATAACTCTTAATTTTCTTCCATCATCTGAATCACACTGTGAGATAGTTGTTAGTGAATTTGATACATTAGACAAGGCATGTTCCACCAAGAGTTATGAATTAAAAGGAAGCAATTACTGCACCTAAAATTCAGACTGAAATCTTCAATTGATTTCACATGTTTTTCATTATAGTTCAATACATATTAATAGTGCAGGAGTAACATTTATGACATGAACTATTTCCTGGTCCAACTGAAAGGACGAACAAGCTAAGAGAATTATTTCCAAAAGTTTTTAGGGTATGGCCAACCTGAGAACAAAGAAAAAAGGCCTGCCTTATCCAAAGTCTCAAATACGTAAATTGAGTTACAAGTTTAAAAGACTGCTTTATTTTCTGTTGCTGTTTGTAGTTCATATGGCTGCTATCATGCAAAATAGATCAGAGTCTGCTGTAGTAATTTTATTTCTAAGAAATAATATGACTAGCTGAACTACAAGAAAATACATTTAGTAAGTCTATTCTCCTAGAAAATTAATCTAAAGAAAATGCTTATTTTTATGTAATCATAAAGGTCTTATTTTTTCCTTATCAAAACATAGTTACACTACTACCTAGACTGTGGAAAAAAAAGGTAGCTTTACAAATGAATAGCAAATTATATTACCAAATATAAAGAACATGCATGGTAATTATGCTTCAGAGAAGAGATCTGTTTCAGATCTCCTACTGATATATATTGGTACAGCTATATTTACATTTTAGATATAACTTATTTCCAGTATTCTACTCTGTCTTGTATCACATAATGATATTTAACAATTATATTTTCAAGTGCAGAATTAGAATGAGAGAGTGTAGTTAACAGCTTAGTTTCAGAAAATCAACAAAAAACTTTGATCTTCTAATGTCTCATACTTCTTTTCCCACTGAGATGATTCTTAGTCATAGAAAAGAGAAAAAACAAGAATAGTTACACGTAGGGAGGTATGTCTACTCTTTGACAACAAGAAAAAATCCTGATCACAGTTAGCTACATATTTTATGCTTTCAGCCCAAAAAAACCACCAACCAATTAAAAAAATCCAAAAACCACAAACACCAAAAAACCCCACAAAGTAAGCTTACAAAGCAGAATATGACTTTACTAAGATATCAAAAGTGGGCTTTTTTCCAGTGACAAGGAAAGGCTTTTTCTTTGGATGACAGATTTAATCCCTGTTCTTGTCTTGTCAAATGATAGTAAAAAAGCTAGTAGGAAATGGTGCTAGGGCACAAATATTTCTTATTAACTTAATTCGCTTTCTTTCAATACACATGTACCATCAACTAGGATTATGTATGTCAGTTGGCTCCATTCACAGACCTGAGGTCTGCAGACTGACAAAATGCTGAGCAATGCTGATTAGGAGAATAAGGACCTTGTGAGAGTTGTTTGATTATTTGTTTTATATCTGTCCAGGAGATTATTTTTTTAATCTCCATATGGAAATCTTTCTGTAACCTTGTCATATTTTTCATTCTTTTGGAACAATCATAAATTCAGATGCAAAAAAAATTCTGATTGAAGAATTACTTCATGATCACCTCACACGAAATGCAGCTCTTCCACCTTTACAATCAAATAACTGCATCCAAAATATATGTCTGGTCATCTAGTTGCCTTGCTTAGAAACTTGCAAGTGTACTCATAACCCATAACACCAGTATGGAACAGAAGTCCTTCAGGTGCTTTGCCAAAGGCTTGTTTCCTTTTCAGTGTGGCTAGTTCAGACCTAGCTTTACTGTTAGATGTGGAACATTCTGAACCCAATTAATTATAGAAAGAGGTCAAAACCAAAATTTGAAGTGTACTGACAACCCTTCCTAAACACTAGGAATTAGATTCCTTATTAGGTTCAGGGCTAGGTTTCCTAAGACCTAGGAAACAAAGAGAACTATCATAGGTTAAATAGATGAATGTAAACCGCCAATCCTATATTGCATCACAGGTGAAGTAAACAAGTACACTACAGTTTCAGTTAGCGTGTTATGAACTCTGATTTAGATCTGAGATCTAAATTTAAAAGAATAAAACAACACCCACCCACTCACCCTCCCCACACACCCCTCAAACCACCACCACCGCCCCCCCAAAACCAAACAAAAACCCCACAAAACATAAAACCAGAGCAGAAGCTCTCTCACAAATAAAGCTGTATTGCCAAGGGAAAAAGGGATGGGGAGAGCTTGCTCCTAGTTTTTGAGGTTAAGTATGGACTCGGGTAAGCAAAGGCTAAATTTCAAAGTGGGATGGTCCATAAAGAGGCAGCAACCACCTTTGACCACATCTGAAACTCTATGACTTAGAAAAATTGATGCTAATAAACACAGTCAAATTCCCTAAATATGTTGGGTTTAGAGGAAAACCCACACAATTAGGTGTCCACTAGATAGATTACTAAAAGCTGCTCAACACAGGGTGCTGGCCTGGTGGGTGTACCTGAAGTAGAGTTTAATGAGGAAGTGTTGCTGTGCTTTGCAATGCCTTCAGCCCCCAATAACCAGAAGGTGTTTCACCAAGGCATACACCTAATGGCAAATTAGGCTTTAGGTCACACAAACACAATCTGCCACTGCAAAGGTCACACTGGAAGTGAAAGGCTGCCTGTTACTCCTCAGCCAAAGATAACACAGAAAGTGATGGAGAAAAAGGAAAGGAACATTGCAGAGAAAGACACACACTAAAAATAGGGGCATTTTTTTGTTTGGTTGGGTTTTTTTTCAGGAAGGAAACCCCAGAATATTTGCAAATTTAAGAGTTTTAAGAGATAGCTGGTTTCCTATATCCATTCAAAATCACTGCCCTTAAATAAAAAAATCCTTGCAAGGTATATTTTAGTGATGTGACCCCATTTGTTTACATAACAGATATGCACAACTCAAATCACTTTCAGTCTAATTTTTGAAGACCTGATTATAAAAGGTGATTTTAGAAAGCAGGGACCAAGACATTTTGTTCATTAACCAAATTAAGTTACTCTCAGTGCTCCAACCTGTACACTGATAGATAAGCTCTTCTTTCAGAAAGCAATAGAACAGTAGCACATGATGTTTCTCCAGTGCTCTCAAGCACAGTCTCTGCCCAGATGTGCCTTAACCTCAGCTCTGTGTGGCAGAAGATGCACAAATAATCAATTAAGAAACCTGCAATTTTATAAACCCACTTAGGAATAGTGAACAGTGTACTAGACAAAATTTATTACACCATTTTCTGTGATCATTCACCCTTGCTGCTCTACTACATCCCCCTTCCACCTTTGACCTAGGCCGTTCCTAGCACCGAGTCATCTTTTTCCCCATGATGATTTGATGACATTCTGTGACAGATTTGTGTCATCACAGATTGCCAGCTTGGTCATAGTGCTGGTAGAAAAGCTCAGTGCCCAGTAATCAGGATTCATAGCTGCTGTCTTGAATCATAAACCTGCTTTCCTGTAACCCATTCCCCACTCCAAATTGTTGGACAATGAAACTATGCATTTGACAACATTATTTGTAACCTCTAAATTGGCAAAACATTAATCTAAACTTCCTCCCTGCAAAATGGACATTCAACGGGGAAGGGAAGACATCCTTTCTGCCTCAGCTAATCTGTCACAAAGTCAAAACTCCATCCCATCTATTTCCTCCATCGGAGGAAAGAAGGTGACTAACACAAAACCTGAGTAAATCCAGTCTCTTTCTAACAGAGATCTGGGAGGGTGAAAGCTGCTGATCAGGGGCCACAGTCATGGAACAGGAATGTAACCTCTGCCCAAAGATCTCTTCTCCTTTTACCTAGTCTTGCCACTTCAATCTATCCCCTGAATATGTGTTAATCTTCCTTCTACTTTTACCCATGCATTCTCACCACTCCAAAGACGGTCTTAAAGAAACTATGTGTTTGTTGTCAGACCCAGAATAGAAGCAGAGTAACATAATTAAAATCTTCCCTTTTGCCTGGTGCTCTGCTCAATGTGACTCTGCCATCCCATTATGGTTTCCCCATTCTCATCCTCAGAATTCTGCTCAAGTTTTACTGTACCTCTTGATTATGAGCCATTATGCATGCAAGATCCTATGGAAGATTACATAAATAAAGCCATTTCTGACAATCTGTTCCACCCCAGATGTTTGGTCTTTTTTCATGAGATGAAGGTATGCTAGGGAAAAAAAAAAAGGAAGCAATCCCTATTACATTTTAAATTAAAGCCCTTTAAATAACAACTGGAGCTGCTTATGCTCTGCATTGTGTGACATAATGCAGGAATTAAACTTCATTTTTCCTAACAATATTATATCTTCTAGAAATTCAACATTAGTTTATGCAGAAAGATAACACAGCAAAGAGAATCTTTCACTGAAATTGTGTCCCAGTGGTTATTGAACTGTGTTTTCCAGTACTTCTAAAAACACACTGCATTTCAAACAGGGGTCTGACATGTCTGAAATTCCAATGCTGTTTATTGCCAATGATTTAAATTAACACATATTGCCAAGTGCTCATTTTCCAGAAGCTGGGGACTGCCGAAAATGGAACTGAATGCCAATGGAACTTGTCCGTCTTGATAAAAATTAACCTCTTAAACTGAAACTTTTAACAGAGGGATGGAAATACCCTAGGTAGATGGCAAGGGAACTAGAAAATAATCAGAATTTGATTTCAGAAACAGTAGGTTATCCCATAAGCTCATATTCTATGAACTCATTAAGATTGAATTGACCATCATACGTTATATGGCTGTCATACTGTGACTGCTGACATGGTAATTATTTTAGATTTCTTAGCTACTTTTGCATGATGGTTGAAATTTTGGTTTAGAAGGGCCTCTGTAAGCTTTTCCCTTGACTCTGGTTAGATTCTGATTTTCATGCCCCAAAATTTTGATTAGGCATCAAGTAAAAATCCAGGGCAAAGCTTAGCAGAGTTTATCAAACTGTACCTCCTTAGAAGCCTGAATCCAGCTCTCAATGGGTTTGGCCTCGAACATGAGCTACATTTGAAATCTGTCCTGACTTTTTCCAACAAGTGAAAGGCCAGCCACAAAAGCTATTCCACAGATTGTTCCAGAAGGTGCCCTTCAGCCTACATATGTAATAAAACAAGTCTGCCACAGCTCACTAAAGTGCCTTTCATTCTGACATGAATGAAATGTTACACATCCTGGCATACACCTGCATTGTGCATTTTGCAGGGGAAGAGGACATGGGTGCTTTATAATTCATCCGAATTTAAGAAGTGGGAAACACGCTGTTTTGAAATAAATTTAGATTCTTCCTTTTAACATAAACAGGAACTCGGTGGACTAATCGGTATTTAAATCGCGTTGAGACTCTTTGAGGCATCTTATTACACTAATAAAATGCCCTCCCTTTGTACTATCAGCATAAAAAAGCAAGATCTTAATAAATTTGCACATCTCTTCCACTCTTGCAAATTCATCTTCCACTTCCTCTGCCTCGTTTCCTTAAACCCCACGCCAAGACCACATCATTTGCCTGCCATTACTTTGTCTGGCTCTTTTGTAGGTGACTGAACAGTCTTTCCTCTAAGGTTTGTCTATTAAACATATTCTCTTCTGTTTGGGAGAATTGTTTTCCCTTGCCTTTCATACCGAGGGACTCCTTAGCTCCAAGCTTCCCATGCCATCAAGTACTATTTACTCCTCTTTCCCTCCTGACACTAGGAATCCTCAGAAGCCATTCGTTAAACTAACGACCCTCAGCTTCTTCTTATCAATGAACAATTCAAAGTGGTCCACCGAGGTTGCTTTGCATAACAGTACCCATGCAGCTTTGCTAATTTAAGAAGCTAAACACGTAGCATTAAGAGCTTTTATTATTCAAATCCATCAGGTAAACAGTGATCTTCGCATCAGACTCCATGATAATTCTACTTTATTTTGTGTGAAACAGATGTTTTAAAAGCAAGTCAGAAGGAAAAGAATATGAAAAGCTTGTATTCACTGAAGACCTAGAAATCCCACTGAAGACCTAGAAATCCCACTGAAGGGTAATTTGAAAACGTATTTCTGTTAGAATGGAAGTTTTTCAATAAGATCATGTTGATTTCCCTGACATTTTGAAAAGGAAAATGACCTTAAAATTGCTAAAACATTCCACATCGATTAGATAAAAATGTTTTAATGCCATGATTTCAACTTCCTTCCTAGGGGATCTTATTAATGTTTATAAATATATCAAGTGTGGGACACGGGGGGAAATGGCCAGCCTCTTTTCAGTGGTCTGTGGGGACAGGACAAGGGGCAATAGCCTCAAGTTGGAGCACAGGAAGTTCGGCACCAACATGCAGAAAACCTTTTTCCCAGTGAGGGTGACAGAGCCCTGGGACAGGCTGCCCAGGGGGGTGGTGGAGTCTCCTTCTCTGGAGATATTCAAGTCTCGTCTGGACGCCTATCTGTGTAATATGAGCTAGGGAGCTGCTTTGGCAGGGGGGTTGGACCCCATGATCTCTGGAGGTCCCTTCCAACCTCTACAATTCTGTGATTCTGTGATTCCTTCCTGCCTCCCTCCAAGTTCTAGCAACATATTTGGGTGCTAAATTACTTGCACAGTCAAAGCATCTAAAAATGGCTTTCCACTGAGACTGCTCACTGCTAAGATAAATGTATCCCCACACACACACTCTGCAGCCAAATATTTTCTTACATACATACACAAGGAAGAAAGAGTAAAGAAAATAGCAAAAGCAACAGAATTAACACTAGACAATGGATGAAGGAAACTGATGGATCTATGAAAGGAAAGGAGGACTTTGTCAAACTGCATTAAACTCCGATATGGTTCTTCTGTGCCACCCTCTAACAGGTGCATTATTTACAAAAGAAGCATAAGCCAAACATCTGCTCATTACCTTGCTCACAACTGAAGCCACTAAAAACGAATGGTCCCAAATCACAAGATCCACAGATCTGCTTGGTTGTTTTTTAAGAGACACCTAATTCAAAAAGGAGTTCTGAGGTTCAAGTCAGAGACAATATCAGGAAATTATTTTATTTAACACCAGGTTGCCATTAATTCACAAAAAACAAGGAACCTTAATCCATTTTTAGGGCTCTATGAATAGAACTGTTTTGTCAAAACACAAAATACAAACCTAAATCAGATTTTATTAGCTACAACAGAAAATGAGATGAACATTGAACTTTTTTTTTTTTAATTGTTTGGTCGTTTTCCATAATCAAGAATTCTTCTTCATCTTTTGAATATGCACTTAAAGGAAGTTTCTTGCTGTTCTTCTACTATTGTAAACCCACAACACAAAACAGAATTTAAAGGATTTTGCAAATCAGGAGAACTTCTAATTGCAATTGCAATTACTAGCAAACTTTTAACTAAACAAGTTAATTAAGTAAGGGCAGAGGAGTCAGATTTTTAAAATGGAAATTAAAAGCTGCTTTAAAATGATACGGGGATTTTGCTTTAATGAGACTCAAGCATGTGTGCCTGAAAGGTTGTTTTAATTTTAAGACTTGCATGACTTACTCTGCTGAGCAAAATGTTTTTCACAGGTTCATCCCAAACTGTTAAATCTCAAGGTCTCTGAAGTCCTGAGTTCCAGAAATGAGCTCACTTGCCTAAAATTTGCGATCTGTCAGGGAAATAACCCCCACAAAGAACCCAAAAAACCAAGCTCCCCCCCACTCCTCCCAACACACACACACACACACACACAAAACTTGGAAAAGAATAAAATCTGTTACAGGAGAAAAACCAGCTGAGACTAGATATAGAGTGAGAATCCTTATATTGAAGTGCTAGAGGAAGTCTTACACATGAAGTGGAATGACTGAACACAATGCTTACAGTATAAATTAGAACTGGCAAGGATTTTTAAGCAATAAATGCTACAAAATTATCCTTACTAAAATTGTTTTTACTAGCTGTATTTGCATGAGGACAGAAAGTTTGCTTTAAAAGCAGTGGAACACATCTATACTTGGAGAACAGTCTTACAGCCAGTGTTTCAGTCACCCTGCAGCACAACAAAGACCTTCTCAGCCCACAGCCCCACAAGCAATGCCGGATTCGAAGTTCTGACTTGAGACCTCTTTTCCCACGGGATCATATGGTGACACTGGAACACACACACACACACACACACACACGACACACGTGATGGGACACGGGACACACGACACCAACTGGTTTTATGCAGGTATATGTTTACATGTATGTTTATATGCAGGTTTTACTCTCTCGCAGCCATTCCCCCGTCCAGCTGAACGTTGTTGTCCAACTGACCAATGTTTATAAATATCTTAGGCATGGGACACAGGGGGAATTGGCCAGCCCCTTTTCAGTGGTCTGTGGGGACAGGACAAGGGGCAATGGCTGCAAGTTGGGGCACAGGAAGTTCCACACCAACATGCGGAAGAACTTTTTCCCAGTGAGGGTGACAGAGCCCTGGGACAGGCTGCCCAGGGGGGTGGTGGAGTCTCCTGCTCTGGAGATATTCAAGACTCGTCTGTGTGACCTGTCCTAGGGAGCTGCTTTGGCAGGGGGGTTGGACCCGATGATCTCTCGAGGTCCCTTCCACCCCCTACGATTCTGTGATCATCTGTGTCCCCGGGCAGGGGGCTGCCGATGCTAAAGTAGTGGCACTGCTGCTGAATGCCTAACTGTTGACTCAGGGTGAAGAGAACAAACTTTCCCGAAAGCTGTATACACGTACCACTCTCTTTCGGTTGCAGATACCTCGCACGAAGAGGTTACCGAAGGGTCATCTCCTTTCTCCCTGTTTTACTGAATGCTATCACCTCTTCCCATCTGCCTTTTAAGCTGCCTGTGTCAGCTCTCACTAGCCCATTTAAAGTAAAATGCACTGGATTAGTTTACAGTCTGAACAGCGGGACCCATTTTGACTGAAAAGAGTTAGGAATTTCTTACAAATTCAAATTAGATAGCAGATCCAAAGGGGCAGAAACCTCCAGAGAAACAGCAGTGAGCTGCTGGCACTGTGCTGCAAATCTCTTCAGTTCACCCCTTGACAAAGAATGCCCCTCTCTGCATTTGTATGTATGCATCGCTAATTATGCTGTTTAGAAGGGTACAGTTAGACAAGACAGAACTGATATGAAGCCCTCTTTCTTTACTTTCTTTTCCATCTCTCCCTTCTTGGACGAGCTTCCACATCCTCGTACTCTTATGTACTCTTATCCTCGTCCGTCCTTGCCCCATCTCTGAGATCTGATCCCTAAAGAGCTGATGTAAAAGGCTGGCAAAAGGCCTTTTTCTTCTTCCTTTTTGGTGAGCTGGTTTCCTGCTAGTTCACTGAGAGGAATCAGCTCCCTGAGTTACAGCAGTGATAATCTATTAAACAGTACCAGGAAACACTCCAAGGCACTGCAACTGGATTGTTTATGCTGTCTACAGTAAATTGTTATAATCACACCGATATGGTTTTGGCCCAGGTTGACTACCTCTCTTCCAGCAATTCCTAGGAACAGCTGCAAAATCATCACGGACCAGAAACCATTCCCATAGACAGCTTATATATGGCCACCAAGCACTGGAAGTTTCAAGAGTCAGATGGGTGGGGAGGGTGCTGTTCCCTGCCAGCTGGTCTCAGTGCCAGAGTATGGTCCTGGGCAAATATAATTTGCTAGATAACATGTAGCCCAAGGGACAGAGGAGCCTGACAGTCCGTGCAAGAGGAGGGAAGGAGTGAGCAGATGAGAATGAGTAAAAAAGCTGTTGAAGAGGAAACAAGACTCTTCCTCTCAGCAGCAGTAAGCTGTTACGCAGGCTCAGCCTGTCTCATATAACTGCATCCCTGTAGATTTACAGTTTTGCTTCTTAGCTAATATTAGTACCAGTTGCTGACTGCAACAAACACACCAGTCAGCTGCAAAGTTAATATGGAGGCAGTTACCACATGAAGATGAAAAAGCTGTTATTCCTTCCAAAGCTATGGCATTCTGTTGTCACTAAGTGGCCCCGTTTGGCATTAGGGACACGATAGCCATGTGAACTGTTGTTAAATGCTATGTAAAAGGTCGGGAAAAGTGTTGAAAGTCTAAAGCAACAGGTATCAGGAGGACCAGACCATATCCAGGCCATATGCTAACTATTCAGGTATTTTCAGTTGTGGTTTCACAAGTAGTTAGATGCATAATACAGATTTTTATAAAAAGGGCAGAAAGGAGAGGAGAGAACTTGAGAAAGCAAAGAAGTTTGCCACAGTCCCTGTCATTAACCTGACACTCTGCCTACTCGATGTATTAACAATGGAGCTAAATGGCTTAAGTTTATAGCTGGAGGAATTCGAAGGTGAATCCTGTAAGTATCTAAAGACCTTTCTTGCATCCATTCGCTGTTAGAATTGGAGGCAAAAACAAGGGAAACTGCTTGTCTGTTAAAACAGGTTTTTCCCCTGCCCCCCGTTGTTGCTTTTAGCTTCAGTTACCTCACTGATGTAGTACATGGACTCTCTCCACAAAAATGTTTCAGCCTAGCTGCTGGTGAAGGGGCTTTAAGTGGAGGGGTCATAAATAAGAATGCTGTCTGATATTTTATGCTTATCTTTGGCTTCGAGATGCTACAAGAAAAGATTGTGTTCTGTCTTTCTGTTACATTTATCTTCATCGTCGTCTAGGTGAATCTTCTTCCCACTGGTTATAACCATACTGCTAAACAAATTAATAACTCTCAGAGACCAACCCCTTGCTCTAACGCTGTGCTATTAATTAATTGACGCACATCCCGATTCTTAGGAGACGACTCTGTTAGAACAGAACCATCTTGGAAAGTTGGCAAGGTCTATATTTTGTGCTGAGCAGGGTGCAGCCTAGCAGATGCACGGTGGGGTAAAGTGCTTGAACTCACTTCCTGGCCCTTTTTCACTTAGTGCAGATGCAGTCAGAGCAAACATGACAGAACATCTGGGAAGAAAAGATGGGGTCAAGGAAACTTAAGATGAGAACTTTCCATGGCAGTTTCTCAGCTAATTGCTCAAGGAAACAGTTTCCAAAGTTGCATTCTCTTGTCCAGGCTTTCAGTACTGCAATTCTGTTTGATGATTAGGATTAGCTCTGGACTTCCTGACATGGAAATTACATCACAAGGACCTTGGCTTGAACATCTGATTCTAGAATGGAAGTTTCAAAAAAAAAAATCCTGCTAACTAAATAACAAACATTGGAACTAGGATGTTTGCATCAGTTATTTAATAAAAAAACAAACTCAAATATTTCTAAAGGACAATTACTTGAATTGCTTCCTTCTAAATCCTCCATACACTCTGCCGTTAATTTTGTAGATAAAATCTTGCCTAAACCTGCACTTTACTTGATAGTTCTTTTATTGTTCACATTTCCCTTCTTCTCCTTTCTCCCTTGAGGTTGGTGGTCATTCAGTAGAAGACAGTTTAAAAAAGGAAACAAAAAAAAGTCAATCATTCATTAACAGGTTATGATCTTATGAAGTTATTTTTGGTCCTGTTATGAACTATGACATAAAAGCTTGGATGGTTTATGTCATGCCCAAAAATCATGAGGAAGAAGTAGAAGCCAAGAGTTATCTGCACCAGTGACACAAAGGTGCTCTAAACCTGTCATAACCAGCTGCTCCAAAAAAAGGTCCATCTGCTTTGCATCAGTGATGTGGTGAGAAGCAGCTGGAGGATCTCCGTGGATCTGTCCCTAATTATCCATAAGGGACCTTTTTCCTCTTTACACTGTTACATTGTGTGAAGTTCAGTTGGCACAATTCCTACCTGTCCTGGGCACCTTTGAAGTATTGTCAGTATTATTCGTTCTTCTCTGCAATTATTATTGTCTTTCTTTTTCCTGTTCTTTCACCAATCTTGTTCTTTATTTCTGTTCTCCCACCCTTATCTTTCTCTTTCCTGGGATAGGTCTCAAATCTTTCCTTTTCTCCTTACCTGATTGCATATCAAGCCTTATAAGATAGCAACCAAACATCCATTTGCTTTTACCCAGTAGGGAAATCTGTGTTTTCTACCACCTCTGCTGCTTCTGTCTGTGTCTTTTGTAAAGGTATATAGTTATCTATGCCAAATCTATGAAAGTTGTGCCTCAGGCTTTAGTAGAAATTGGAATAGATCTGAACAGTAAAGTGCTTTTCCACAGATTTCCATATAGTTCAGTAAGAAGGATATATCATACTGTGGTCTGAGAGGGGACTCATCCAAAAAGAAAGAGGTGGGGATGAACAACTTTGCTAAGAAATTTTAACAGTTAATAAAGGTCAATAAAAAAGAAGAAAGGAAAAATAAAACCCAAAACTTAGGTCTTTCTGACTTGACATGAGGACCTCCAAACCCAAATTTGACTAATTCTCATGCACCCACGTGAAGTAAAAAATACCCCTTGTGAGCTCTGTGTAGTTATCTCAGGTAGCCATAGAATGGACTCACCATTTTGGTAGTCTGCTGTGTGGCTCAGGTGTGCCTCTGGTTTGCTCTTCTACAGCCTTAATACTCTTCCAGTAAGCACCCCAGGAAAAGACAGTTAATATGAATAATAGCAGAATTGAGGTGAATCTAGTCTTTCATAACAGTTTTTTATTTTACCACTTGATTTTGTCTTGTATAAGATGAGAATCCTACACACCAGTTCCAGAAGCAGATGAGTGCCATTAGGGCAAAGTGAGGTAGGCCTGACTTATGTCAGCTGTGGAGCTTCCATATACCTTCGTATCCACAGGTTTTGCATCCCATTGTGCTCATTTATGTTGTTAAAACTACCTCTATGAATTAAGTGGATATTCGCGTACAATGTTAAAGAATAAAACCTTTGTTTGGATAGGACTTCTGGCCCTGTGATTCACAAGTCCCCAGGCAGTGATTTTCCTCACTTACTTTTAAAGCCATCAGATCTCTTTATATAATCATAGTCAAGTACTGTTGACACGATTTGCCTATAAATGATGTTCAAAGTATCACAAGGATTTCAGATCTCACTAAGAAAAAAATGTCAGCACTAGGCCTGAACCAGTCTCAATATCTGAATGACTCTCTATTTTTACAGTACATTTTTTTCCCCTTCTGACAACATATAATCTTGGGCTTCACCAAAAAGAGAAAGAGAAAAAAATTATCAGAGTACCAGTGTTATTGCTTCCTGATGTCAGGTTTTAAAATCCTGGGTTTCTTATCTCTTTGTAGCATGCTGCCAGATCTTCTGCTTCACTTGAGATTACAAGCCTTTCTTCAGTGTTATTTGAGGATCGAATTTTGTCTCCAAAATTTGTGCCAAGGGTCAGGCAATAAACTGAGAATGCTGTCTCCACAGATTTTTAAGACACACTGAGAACTGCAATAAGATTAGACTGCCATAGGGCTTTATATTGCCACAAGTTAAATTGTTTTATGCTTAGCATGGCCACAAATCATTGTCATATTAATGTTCAAATGATAGATGCTTTGAAAGCCGTCTTCCTGGAAAGTGAGAATTACAGGAGGTTTAAATGCAAAGCATTTGACACTGCCCCACACCACGGTGTCTCTGAATTGGAGGCGTGGATTTGACGGATGGACTAAGTGGATAAGGAACTGGCTGGATGGTGGCATTCAAAGAGCGACAGGCAACAGCTCAATGTGAAAGCAGAGGTCAGTGATGAGTGGTGTTACTCAGCAGTCTTGCTGGGACCAGCACTGTTTAACAGCTTTGTCGGTGACATTGACAGTGAGATTGGGTGCACCATCAGCAAGTTTGCAAATGACACCAAGATATGTGGCGCGCTCGACATGCTGGAGGGAAGGGAGGGTGACAGAGCACTGGAATAGGCTGCCCAGGGAGGTGGTGGAGTCTCCTTCTCTGCAGATATTCAAGTCTCGTCTGGATGCCTATCTGTGTAATATGAGCTAGGGAGCTGCTTTGGCAGGGGGGTTGGACCCGATGATCTCTCGAGGTCCCTTCCAACCCCTACGATTCTGTTATTCTGTGAGATCATCCAGAGGGACCTTAACAGGCTTGAGAGGCGGGCCCAAGCAAGCTACATGATGCTCATCAACGCCAAGTGCAATGTGCTGCTGCACAGGGGTTGGGGCAATCCCAAGGACAACCACAGGCCAGGGAGGAGAAATGGCTGCTCTGGGACAGCTGAGCATTGGGTTCTAGGCAGTGAGGAAATTGCACTATCATGCGCTTTGTATATTGCAATTACTGTTGTTATTTTCCTCTTACTTTGCTTTCCTAACAAATTGCCCTTATCCAAACCCATGAGTTTTACCTTTTTCTTTCCATTCTCCTCCCTATCCCACTGGGAGGGTGTGGGGGGCTGTATGCAGAGGAATCAGCGAGCATCCATGTGTTGCTTAGTTGATGACTGGGGCCACAACTGGACACAAGACTGATTTGTGTCAGGTTCTTCTCAATCAGCTCAAAATACATAATAGACTGAAATCCCTTACAATTCGTTAGAGAGATGCCTCATGAGATCAATTAATCATATCCTAAAATAAACATCTAAAGTCTATCAGATTAATCTCTTTAAAGGTGCCTTTTTCCCACATCTACTGAAAAAAGCAGTGCTCATGGTAACTAGTTCACGGTTGAACATCCAATGATGGTGAAACAAACTCTCTACTTCCAGTTTTCCATTAATTTTCATTAAGAGCTGACTGAGGATCTTTCCTCCTGGATGTCTTGTCATGGGCTTTCACATAACTCATATCTTTGTTTTTCAGCAGAGAATGCCAAAAGGTGTATCTGATGCAAATGGTGTAATGATATTTCAAAGGACGAGCCATTTACAAGGATTTAGATAGCACTTGAAGCTGAATAAGCTTGCAAAATTGGAGATGCTAGTAATCCTGATAATTTACATTATTTTCTGTGTTTATAGAGAATTTTCAAACCCTATGCACCCCCAAGGTTAAGTATTATAAATGTATTAGGATCTTTTCACCTTGGAGATTTCTAAGAATAGCAGCTGGTTGCCAAACTGGAAGGAGAACCATTCTCTCCTGGTACATTTATTTCTAACAGTTGTTATTCCTCCATTCATGTTTACATTTCAAATGACTGATCAGATATTAAGTGCAGGAAATAACTTTCCATGCCTGACTGTATCCTCTCTCCACACCAACAGCAGCAGATTCTAACAAGGACTTGGCTGCTTTCGCAGGCTTTGTCACTCCTAATTACCCCACTCATCCAACTGGCAACTCAGGCAAAAACAATGTAAGAGAAAGGAAAGACAGGAAAAGAGCTTGACAGCTCTCAAAGCAAATAGCATCCAGTTCCTTTCTTGTTTCAGACTTCCAGAAGTGTTTTTCCTACAGTCTTTAAACATGGAGATATGCCTTGGTCTCCACTTCTTAGCAGAAGTCGTTCATTGTCCTCATTTGCTTTGTGTGTTGATGGGTCTTACCACACAGACTGGCCCTAATACAAGAAACCAGCCTCTGTCCCCTCTGAAGCAATTCAGAGGATTCCCCTCAAAGTCAAATGCAACCAGAAGTAGAGCATGTGAACAAGCTTATTAAGTATTGCACATCCTGCACAATAAAACAAGTCCTAAATATGGCATTATGTTTGCCTTTTTGTGACTTGATTTTTCTGATCCACCATGATTACTTCTTTGGGTGGGTTTCATTACACTGTGTACAACACACTTCTATAAAAGCTAGGGATGATACTTGTTTTCCCTCAGTGACCACACAACTCACATGGTCATTAGAAACACTGTGCCAAAGGAAATTCCTCTTGAAGGCTTCAGTTGGTACTGCAAGAACATTCCCATTTACTAGACTGTACCTAACATATAAGGACAAATAAAATTATGAATCTAGGGAAACTGATAGGCTATGTAATACCTATTCAATTAGACATAGTTAAGAGATCTGAAGAATAGCTCAGCTTTTCAAGGGCAACTAAGTATGAAAGCAGTCTCCTCGGTATCTTCTCTCTCCCTTTTGTCTTCCTTTTTCTCACAGACATTAACAGTATTTATATAACAGTGAACTCAGATAGATAAGGAAAATGTTGATTTTTCACTTTCCAATCAAAAATTACTTAAAATTCAGACCTTTACAAGCCTACAGTCTATTTTTCCTACAAAGATAGAAGCTTATCTAACCATGCTTTCACTTGCTCTTCCTCTGTTAGCTGGCATTACAATGTTCAGAAACGGGCTTGTCACACTTTGTAGGTTCTGAGCTCTTTCCTGTACTCCAGTAATGTATATAATTTCCTCCCTGTCACTAGAAGCTCAGTGGAGAGAACCCTGGATTTTCTGACACCATATACCAAGGTCAATAAAGGATACAAAATCTGTATGTCAGACACTGAAAACCTTGTAGAGATTGTTTGTCCCTCCAGCACTGACGATGAGCGCTTTTATATATATATATATAAAAATAAAAAACACACACACACATAAACATATATATATCTCACCGCATTCAGCGGGTATTTGGAAGGTCAGCAGCTGCTAGGCTTTAAAGAGTTCTTCCACAACTGTTAGAAGGTTTTCCTTCTTTTTTTCCTTCCCTTTCCCTTTCCCTTGGTCTTGGTCTGTTAAAGCCAGTCTGGAATAAGTGCCAGCATTTTGACATTGTCCGTATTTTCTGAAAACATGCAGAACTATTTCTTTTAGACCTACATTTGTGTGCATACGCACTCTTAGAAAACTCTAAATAAAGATTTTTGGTTAGTAATGCTACTACACGATCAGATTTACCTGGGAACAGGCAGGAAAGGGCAGCAGTGAAGCATGTGGCAGGTGCACTGTCAGGAGCCTGTGACTTCTGTTGTTCCTGTTAATGCCTTAGCACGGAGACTCCACACTGGAGTTTAAGGTGCACCATAGAAATACATAGCAATAGACTTGACATCCTCTGAAGTATCCATGTTCCAAATGCCTAATTTTTCAATAATCAGATAATTTAGTTTCTGAGAAACTGTAAAATAAATTCCCCACCCCGATGTCATTAAAAACCACTGCAAGCTTGAGCCCCTCAGGGGACAAGTAAGATTAGTGCATTAGAAAAGCATGTAGGAAATACATCAATATGGTGAAAACAAGGCACTCACAGCACAGAAAAGTTATTTTCCAAACAATTTGTTTTAATTTATTTTCAAAACATTTCCCAAGCTAATCTGGCTGGTGTACGTTTCAAGGTACGTCAGTGGTCCTGTTCAATTCTGTGAGCGTTTCATGCTTAGGATCATTCTGCCATTCACAACTGTCTATTCCAAAGGATGCCAATCATTTTACTTACAACACTCCTGACATCATTTCAGTGTATCTTTGAGCATTTGCTCCTAAAATGGATCAACTGAAAGTAATGAACGCGCAGCACTGCAGCTGTAGGAAGAAAGAGCAGCATTGTATGAAGGAATCTTAGTAATTCCTGAGTGAACCTAATGAGGTTC
>VZTU01019228.1:119981-206596 GCA_013400835.1 Zapornia atra | reverse complement strand
CCCTTTTCTCTTGCTACTACAAGAACATTTTTTACTCTTAAGAAAGCTTTGTAAAATATTTTGATTGGAAATAAATATCTATCCTCCACGGGTGCCTGTTTTACTGGACCACCATTCTTTGCTCAGTTCTGTTGCCTAACCAGGAAGTCACCAGACTGCATTCTATCCCAAGTTACCTCCAGTAGCATTCTCCCCCTTGCTGTTTAGCTATTGCCGTGTGCTTTCTTCTCCATCGAAGTGTCATCCTTTTCCTGAGAGCAGGAGGAATCACTCTGAAATTGCTGACAACTCTTCCTCTTGCTGCCTGGCTCATGTGAGTGTACTCCATGAGTAGTCTTGTCTTCCTTTTGCAGGCACCAACCTGGTCATTCTCCTTTAACAAACACCAGTTTCCAGTTTCTGCTGGCTCTGTTGGTGCCCCAGCCATGTGCCTTACTCTGCATAATTCTGGTTTTGCCATAAAACCTGCAGAAAGACCTCTTTCTGTTTTCCCTGCTAATTGCAGTCACTGAGTTTGCAGAGATTTTGAGCTGCAGGTTTCTCATCTTCATGGGGAGATCAGCTGACACCTGTGTGAGCACATCTGGATTTTCAGTCTGGTTGTTGCTGATTTGGGCTTTGGTTGTCTGATGGCTGACACAAGACGTTTTTCTCACCTTCTCATATTAAAAGGTAAAAAAATTTGAGTTAAGTTAACATTTAAGCTCTCTTTATTTTGCCTTGGCTCCTACAGCTCCACTCATCACGCAGCCTTTTAATATTTTCACGTGGCACTTTTACTTGCTAGTGCTTTTGCAGTCACTTTTCTCAATGGCTGGGCTGCCTAACAGTTTCAGAGTTGTACCTGCACAAGCTTTACTCAACTTTTGTGCCTATTCAACTAGCAAAGCTAACCCTGCTTGGAAGCAGGAGCTGGCGTTGCTCTGTCTGTGTCTGAGGCACAGACAAGGCCGAGCCTGCACCGCCATTGGGATGGTGGGCTGCATTTACTGGCTGGATTGCAAGTGGGTGGAAGGGAAAAACCATGTGGCTGCAAACCCAGTGCCACGTGATACTGGAGTCATTAACAGCAGCAAACCTTCATCCCACTCTGCTGGAACGGTTTCTCTGTGTACTTCCAGGCTTGTGTGTTTTGGTTTGACTTGAATGTGAAACAGTTTGGGGAGCACTCTTTATTTCAAACTCTTCATGGTGCTGTGATCATGAGTGTAGACAACTGTGAGTTGTCAACAGTTGACAATAGTTGTCCCAGTTGACAACTGGGAGTGTTTGCAAGGTCAGACACGTAGGGATCCCACTGAGGAGTGGGAAAGCGGGGTGGTTCGCTGGCAGGGGTGGAGAGGAATGGGAATGCACCAAGGTAAAGAGGTGAAAATGTAAAACCCTGAAAGATCATTCAAGAAAAATACAGAGGTAGACTCACAGATCATGTTGAATAAGGCAAATATGGCATTTCTCACAGACCAGCAATAAGGGTATTCCCACACAGAAAAACATTTATTAGCCAAAGTTAGCAGGGAAATCAGAGAACTGTGTCTTCAGAGTAGCCTCCTAAAAGACAGTTCTTTCAGCTGAAAGCAGTATAAAGCTGCTCCTTGAGCTGTTGATGGGAAAGAGTATGCACCCTTGCATATTTTTTCCTTCTTTTAGATTTCTTGTACAGTTTAATAACCAAAAGACATTATCCCCGAATACTTGAGACATGGCACCTCAGCTTTCCAGGTGCACAACTGAGTTTAGGAAAATAAAACATGTTTTCATGCTGCAGCTGACAATATACTCCAGGTTACAGGTCTTCTGGCCATTACATAGGCTTCTTTCTACTATTCACCCTCTGTTCTTGCAGACAGAATAGATAATCGAACTGAATAAAGGTCACCTGGAATTTTCCAATATGAGACAATGTTATTAAGATTTTTTTATTGCTTTCCAAACCATCTAGTAGAACTCTACTTTTCTCAGGGTGATCTATCTGTCCCAGATTTGTTGGTGGGTGGTCTCTTGTTTGTTTGGGTTTTTTTTTTAATGGTTCAGCTGTTTCTAAGGAAGACACATCGTTCTGCACATGCTAAATTCTTGAAAATGTTTTGTTAAGACCTGGCATCACTGGGAAAATTCCCTAAACCCCCACTATCTTAATACATGGGTCTAAACTTGGCTGAGTTCTAAGCCTCTGAAAGAATGGTATGAAGCGGGATAGAAGTCTGCATCCAAACTTTGGCTGCCACCAGGTTTGCTTTCAGCCCTTTGTAGTTCTGTTGTAGTTTTGTGTGGCTGGGTTCTGGTAGAGGAGGGGGGCTGCAGGGGTGGCTGCTGCAAGAAGCAGCCAGAAGCTCTCTGCAGGACCCAGAGCAAACNGGCTGCTGCAAGAAGCAGCCAGAAGCTCTCTGCAGGCCCCAGAGCAAACACCAGCCGGCTCAAGGCCGAAGTCGTTGCTGACCAAGGCCGAGCCCATCAGCGATGGTCACAGCGCCTCTGGGAATCACATTTAGGAGAAAAAAACCACAAGCAGATGCTTTTTGCCCCCAGAGAAGGGAGTGAGAAGGTGTAAGAAACCGTGCAGACACCAAGGCCAGGGAGGGGAAGAGGAGGTGCCCCAGGTGCCAGAGGGAAAGATGCCCCTGAAGCCCATGGTGGAGCGGGTGTCCCCCCACAGCCCAGGGAAGGTGATGGAAAGAGATGCCACCTGTAGCCCGTGGAGAGAGAGACACACACAGAGATGAGCAAGAGAGAGATATCCACACCGGAGCAGGTTTGCTGGGGAGAGGGGGCTTGTGACCTCGTGGGGGACCAGGCTGGAGTCCTGGTCTGAGACCGAGAGACATTCTATGCTTTATGACTGCACCCCACAGCAGTGACCCACACTGGGGCAGCTGGTGAAGAGCTGAAGCCCTGTGGGAAAGGACTCAGCTGAATAAGTTCGGGGAGGACTGTTTCCTGTGGGTGGGACCCCATGCTGGAGCAGGGAAAGGGTGTGAGGAATGACCCCCACCCCCGGCTAAGAAGGAAAACCATTTGGGAGGAACTGACCAAAACCCCTCATTCCCTGCCCCTCCCCATGCCACAGCGGGGAGGAAAGGAGCGAAATCACGTCTAAAGTGAAGTCTGCTAAGAAGGGAGGGGTGGGGGGAGGTGCTTTAAGATCTGGTCACACTTCTCATTACCTGACTCTGGTGTCACTGGGTGTGCAGTGCAGGGGAATAAATTAGAGAGTTTCCTTTCCTTTATTCTGTGCTGAGTCTGTTTTGCCCGTGCCACTAATTGTGGAGTGATCTCTCCCTGACCTTATCTTGACTCCTAAGCCTCTCAATATATATTTTCTCCCCTGCCCAGCGGAGAAGGGGAGTGATAGAGCAGCTTTGGCGGGCACCTGGCCTCTAGCCAGGGTCAAGCTACCACAAGTTCATATATAGTAACTGCTAGGTACAAAGCACAGCCCTTGTGCATATATATATATATATGTATGCACACACTGGGTAGGAGCTGAGAAGCAGAGTGGGAAAGAGTAGGCTGAGGCTGATCAGCAGGGAGGAATTACAACCACAGATCTTAATGTATCTTGTTCAAGGAATAGAAACCAGCTTTGCGTACAGCAAAGTCCTCTAGGAGCAAATTCAGAGGTGGTCTTCATTGACACCAGGGCTACAGGGCTGGTTTGATTGCATGAACATCCTAACTTGCCTGATGGCTCATGGCCAACACAGTGACACAAGAAAAGCTTTCCAAAAGCCTCAGCCTATATTTATTTTGAAGTATTTCTCTAAGTAAGGGAATAAGAAGTTAACCTTTACACTATTTGCTGTGTGAGATTTTAATTGCAGGAACGCAAGTAATTGATTAATCTAAAGAAGCTGGGATTCTGCAAAGCCAAGCAGTCAACACATGTCTATTGATAGAAAGGAAATGGATGAGGTGTCTTAATGCAATACGTGTTAATGCACTTTCCAAATTCTTTACAGAGCCTCAAGAGTTGTCCATATCTGGTGCTGCTCTAACAGGGCAGATTTCTTTCCAGACCTGTGTATTTTTTTAACTGCTTTTTAGCTAAAGTTTACATTGTTCCCGTGTGGTTCTATTGAAAATTTGTTTGGGGGAAGGCAACCCTGAAAGTGAGTTGGATGGAGCTTTGATTTCATAGTTAGCTTTGTGGTTTAAGATCACAGAATCACAGAATCATAGGGATTGGAAGGGAACTCCAGGGATCATTGAGTCCAACTTCCCCACCAAAGCAGGTTCCCTAGGACAGGTCACACAGGTTGGTGTCCAGATGGGTCTTGAATATCTCCAGAGAAGGAGACTCCACAACCCTCCTGGGCAGCCTGTGCCAGGGCTCTGTCACCCTCACTGGGAAAAAGTTCTGCAAAAAAGATGGAGGGAGATAACAAAAACTGCCTTTTCAGGGAAGATTCTAGGCTTTCCAGAAGTCTTCATAAGAGCTGTCACCTCTTTATTAGCCGAACTCAAGCACCTTCCTTGGTGAAGGAGGTATTTCTCATTATTTCTGGGAATGTGCTTACTCAGTCAGAGACTGGGAAGTGTGGGTGTGCGTTTACAATGTGTTGTCTACCTGGAGACAAACTGGAGGAGATGACAGTGGGGAGTGGGGTCTTGTCTCTGCTTCAAATACAAAGCAAGATGCTTATTCTCTGCGTCACTTTTCATGGTTACAAGAAATCTGAAGAAGAAATAAAAACATTGTTTTCTCTCTATTAGGAGAAGGTAGCCCCAGTTTCAGAGTTCTCTTGTTTGCCCAGAAACATACACTGGTAAAAACTTCATGTTCATCAGCAGGGAGGAAGGATATCAACAGGGAGGATTTATTTACTGCCCATCAAGCTCTTCACGCTAGGCAAGTCACCTCTGCCAATGGGTGAACACCCTGTTCTCATGATCAGCTTTTTTCTATGTGGAAAACAACTTGTTTCACACAGGACAAGAAAGATTCTTCCTTTGTTTTTTCCTTTTTTTTAAAAAAACAAATAAATGTTGTCTTGGCTTTGTACTTAGCAGCCACTCCGTGTTCTTCAATCAATAGTTCATGGCAGAAGCTGCTTAACCCCGGCTCTGGGGAGACATTCTGATTTAGGATTTTACAGAGCCTCTGCATCACTAAAACTATAAACCTAGTTTGCTTGTTTATAAATGGCAATGTTTTCCAAGGGATTACAAAGACCACATTTTTTTTTAAGGTTTGTAATGCTGCTTCCTGATTAATTTTTTTTATGAAACTTAGCTTGTTTGTCTGAAGTTTGAAAAAAACCCAATGATACAAACAAACAAACAAAATCCCCCCAAAATAAAAGCTAAGCAAACAGAATAGGAAATAATCCAAGCCCAGTTCAGGCATTCTCATCCTAGTAACTCCAACAAAAAATAGTTTCAGCTACTATTTCTTACTCATATGTGTTCAGAAACCAGGGTGAAAAGGGGAAGACTGGAGGACAGAAGGGTTCTGGCTGCTCACTGAGTCGGGATGGCAATCTTAAAATAATCTGTAAAGATTTTTGAACAAATATTAAAAGAAGGTGCTGGAAGCAGCCTGTGGGCTCGATGGTACTAGCAATAAGAAAAGTTAATGAAAAAAGAAAGTGTGCTGTTCTCTGCCCATACAAGTCTCCCTGTAAGGAAGCACATGGATGAACAGTGTCTACCACGTTGTACACAGGCTTGGTGACGAGCAGCTCGCTCCAGTAACAGTGCTGTGAGCACTGAGAAAGCTGGATTAGCATCGCAGCAGCTGCTAGAGCCACCTCCTTTAGCAAAGCTTCCCAGCAGACCGCAGCTGGGACTTAGCACGTTTAGAAACACACAGCCACTTTACCCGACCTGTGTCATCGCTTTTAAACCCGTGTTTCCCTTGAATAATAACCTTTGGGTGCTGTCTGTCATGGAGGAAGGGTGGGGTGCCACCTTTTCTTCAAGGTGTTGGTTGGGAGCTGCACAACCAGAGCATGCTGAGCACGCGCTTTGCCTGGAGAAGCCACCATGGAGGCTATTGCGAGATAATCTGGGCTAATTGGGCTGCTGTGATTTCAGAGGTCACTGCTCTGCCACCATATGAGAGGGGTAGGTATGGCTTGTGCTAGCTCCTGACCAGCCACGTATCGGTGCTGTCCCAAAATATCTCTTCTGCTGGATTTCTTCTGGATTGAAAGTCTTAACTGGTGCTGTTTTCTGCCACATCATCCTATACATCCAGTAATTGACTGACCCAAAGATCATCTAGTAGCTCTTTTTGCTCTGTGTACGAAATAATCTTTGAGATCAGCCCTCTTAGACTAATTAAGCAGAGATTCCCTCTAATCCCCTTAGAGCAGACCTCCCATTGCCCTGGCTTTGTGTGGGCAGACTCCATAAAAGCTCTGGCCATTGCCTGATTGATGAAACAAATGTGCACTGCCCGAGATAGACACGCTGCCAGAGGTGTGTTGGTGGGGTAATTCAGCATCTGTGCTGTCAGAGTTGTGGGGATATTTGGATGTGACAATTTTGCTGGATGTCCCAGGGTACGACATCCGTCTTGTGTCAGTCTCCAGCGCTGTGAAACGCCTGCAGTGCAGCACTGTGGGAGCGTTTCTGGCTGGCTTCCTCCTGGGTATGCCTCCTGTGTGCTCCACCCTGATGACAGCCTCAACAAAAACTGTGTGCCACTGCTGGCGGTCAAGCTGTAGAGCAGGCCACCTCACAGGGTGGCTCAGGCTGGGGCTCTTGGTGTGCCTGCCCTCCGTCCAAGCCAGAGATAGAGTGCCCTGGTGCTGGAAATGGTTTATATTGCAGTCCTGGAGGACCCTCACGTGAAGCAAGATGCAGAAGTCAGTTCTCTACTCGGAAATGTTCAGGGCATGAGAAGAGGACTTGGCCACCTGCAAATCCCTGAAGGTGCAGGAGGCCATAGGGTACCTTTGCATCAGGTTGTCCCTCTCCCTGAAGGCCTCTCTACCAGCATCTCTTGCTCTTCAGAGGACAGGGCATTTCTTACCCACTGATCACTCCATAGGCATGATGTAGTGCTGCCACTGGCAAACCCACTCACAGTTGGCTGTTCCAATACTGACCAAAGCAATTAGACAAGAGCATGGGACAGGAGTTTTTCCTGTCGTTAGCTGAACACTCACAGAGACCAGAGAGTTCCTGAGGCTCCTAGAGAAAAGCCAAATTAAAATCTAGTGAAACTTGGCAAGTCTCCTCATCTACTGATTACAGTACAACAGCATTTAAAATGTTCTGCCAGGACCAGTCAGATGCTGATGGTAAAAAGGAGGCTCTTGAAGGCTTGCCTTAAAAGCCTGTAAAAAATAATATACCCTGGTAGTATCTGTTGAACGTTTCTAAGAAGGTATCAGTTGGTCCTTGGTTAAAATAAAGTTAGTTTCCAGCTAAGACTGATTTTTTTTCTGACTTCTCCTTAACTATTGTAAAAGGACTTTGGAAAAGGTGAGCACTTGCTTTTCCACTAGCTGAGTGCCTCCCAGGTGAGCTAAACTCAGTAGGGCAGGGGCACAGGATCTCAAATGACTTGTCCTTCCCAGCTCTTTTCCTGCTGTGGCAGCAGGGAGACAGCTTTGCACACGTGTCGTGTTCAAGCCTGGGAAGAAGGAATCTTTGCCTCTACTGCAACTTAACAGACACTTTACTGGTAATTTATCCAGACGTGCATGGAATTTATCTTTTACTGGTAATTTATCCTTTACTGGTAATTTATCCAGATGTGTAGTGGATGTTGGACTCAATGATCTCTGGAGGTCCCTTCCAACACCTGGGACTCTGTAATGTTTATCAGCCACCCTTTGTTTTAATGGGTTAACAGTCTCTGGCAGTTAAATTTGTTTTAAAAGACGTGATTTTTTGGCTTCTCTTTGTTGAATTTCCAGTCTCTATCATCTTTAAACCCTTGAGCAAAATGGATGCGTTGCATCCCTATTTCACGCTTACAGGAAGGAAGCTGTAGAGACAGTTACTTGCCCCAAGGAGCACTCCATGGCACAATGGATCCTTGAAATCATGCCTCTGAGCAAAATTCCCTTCTGTAGGAACAATAAATGACAATAAAAATCAAACTCTGAAACTGGAGAAACTTGACACACCATTGGTTTTGGAACCAACCCGCTTCTAAGCGCATCAGCACGTTCAGAGTGTAAGGCTACTTGGGAGGAGCGGAAGTTTTTTATAAAAACTCAGAGCTTCCATATTTTCTTGTTTCTCTTGTTTGAAAAATCCTGATGCAGCAAGAGGTGGCTCTCTACGTCTTGGATTCATCAAAATAGTCCGGGTAAACATAAACTCTACTCCAGCCCTTTCAGTGCCCTATGTGGCAAAAGAGACAAGAACCACATCAAGGGCTCGAACAGGGAATCTCCTGGAAAGGGGCAGCCTGAATAAAGCCAGCCTTTGGGATGCTAGGGAAGCAGGAGGGCAGGCTGAGTAAATCAGCTACAATTATTTTAAAAGGGCTGTTATAAACTGCAAAGGGTGTGTTTGTGTGCAACTGCACATTTTTCTGCTCGTAACCGAAACAGGCAGAGGGGATAGAAGATGCTGTGTTTGCCTTTCTTTCACATTCTGGCTTGGTGGGTGGGAAAGGACGTGAGGAGAGAACTTGTCTCTTGCACACAGCTCAGTTCTAACACTGAATGCTCTCCCTGAACCTTAAGTGGTGGGGAAGAGGGAAAAAAAATCGAGTAAATGCTTTGTGAACCTGATCTCGGAGACTCCGTATGTCTGGCAGTGTGGTGATGAATAGTGAGTCCCCCAGGGGACTCCCCAGCCCTTACCCAGGGAGGCAGATCTTCCTACAGCCCATTATTTAAATAACAAGCGTGGTGCGCTCATGAGTGCACAGGATACCCTGAACGGCCTGAGGAAACAGCGATTCCACAGTCAGGCTTCGGTTGTCAGGCAAACCCTGGGAGATGGGTGGAAAAAAAAGTTTGTAATAATGGTAACTGATAGATAAATTTGCAGCTGGAGAGGGAGCGATAAGAAAATGACTACAGGAGAGAAGTCAGTGTGCGAACGTCCCCCACGGAAACCATGGCAATCCAAAGAAATCCACCAAAAAACACTCTAAATACACTTTCTTTCCGAAAGAGGAAAGCAAAAGCAGCAGCTGAAATAAATGCCTGCTCTCACCATCAATTGCCCATCTCTGAGAGCTGCTCTGAAGGGTCCTTGTGAGGTGACTCAAGCAGGCAGTTCCCACCGGCAGGTACCTGTTTGGAAGTGCTTTCTTAGAGCTGCTGAAAACAATTTTTCCAAAAACATATCTTCAGGTTGAGGCCATCTGACCTCTCCTAATAAAATCCATTTGCTTGAAATGGACTCCAAGGAGGGGAGGGGGGCGGTGGGGAAAGGCCAAACTCAATCCTGTTTCAGACCTGCGCACCTTTGAGCTGGGCAAGGAGGTGGGAGGCACATGCACAAGTGTCTTCCCAGATGAGGCCCTCAAAAAAGTTTGGGTGTTGTCAAGCTTGGTCAGGTCTCTGCTAGCCCATCTGCACCCACACTTGGTCTTTCTGTGGGACATGCACTGACGTGACAGCTTGTCATGAAAGCCTCATCTGACAAACATAGTTTTGTTTGTCACTTGTTACAGGAAGGTTGTGGTTGGGGAGGCTCTTGTATCTGCAGGCCGAGCAAGTGGCCTGGTCATTTTGCAAAGTGTGCTGGCATGTCCTGGCTTTCTTCTTCTTCAGTGAAAAGAGAGCTTTGCATCTCAGAAGAGAGAGAGAGAGTGTGTGGGTACGAGCTCCTCCGAGGCCACATGCAAAACTTGTGCTCACCACCTATCACACAGGCAGTAATTACCAGAAACTGTAAGCAGCAAAGCATAGCCTCCCTGTCTGACCCCCTTCAAACAGAGTCAGCGGGGGGCTCCTTAAGTGGGCGACAGGAGCTGGGCTTTGTATTTCATTTGTATTTCATTGTACTTCTCATATTTTCAAGCGAAAAGCAGCTTTCATCGATGCCCTCACGGACTCCATCACTCCCTTCCGTTTTGATGGGCAGTGAGTTTTAGTGACAACGTGCTCTCTCATCTCCCCGCCCAAGGCCTTTTGAATGAGTTTTTCCAACCCGGGAGACGCTGGTTGAATGTTTGCTGTGAGCATTACTGGTGCTAATTGAGATTCACGGCACCGAGGCGGTGTTGATGGGATGCAAGGTCGCGGGGTATATCTATTCCCTGACTGAGTACAGCTTTTAGAATCAACTTCCTTCTGCTGGTGCTTGACATGAATTTGAAATTCCCTTCCAGTGCCTGTTCTGTAGGTGTTTGAAACCCACTGTTATGTGAATCCTCTTGCCAGTTGTATTTCTGGGTAGCAAATGCCTACCATACACCTTTTGCAGGCTGACCTCCTCTCTGTGAACCTCTTCCCTGGCTGTGGGTTGGGAAGTATCGAGTGTCTCCCACCTGGAGCTACCCTGGACACCATGACCACAGACCAAACTATCTCCAGGGCTCCAAGGCTGGCTGTCAGACTTTTTGCCCAGCTGTAAGCCCAGGGATGCGTACTGTGAGTGCTGAATGGGCAATACGCTCTTCTGCCTCAATGAGCTGCCACCCTACTCACAGCACACAAACCTGCTAAGGAGTTTATCTTCCCACTGCTCCCCAAACTGCTCAGAGCTGGGCACCGTGCCCCACTGGGATCCTCTTCAGTGCTAAAAACTCTGGGACTTGGTCAGCAAATCCCTCTGGCACTGTCGAACCTGCTGTTGCCCCTCGCTTAGTATTCCAGGCCCCAAAATGTCAAGAACAGGCAAAAGATATTTCTGATTATCAACTGAAACAGGCAGGAGACAAAGGAGGAGGGGAAAATGATTCATTTTAATGCAGTGAGAGGTGAGGAATTGGGTATGCTCTCCTTCCAAACTGGCAACAGTGATTAATAGAGCTGTTAATGACCTGGAACAGCAGTGCGGGGGCAGAACGGGCTGGTAGAAAAATATACAGCTAGCTTCATAAATACCAGGGAAGCCTGGGGGGGCTCTGGTGCTAACTGGGAAAACAAGATACCCAGTACAATGGTGGGTGGAGCTCCTTTGTGAGATGCACGTGGAAAGGGGTGGTTTGGAAGCTTTTATCGTGTATGGACCATACGTCGTAGGCTAATTCAAGCGCTTGGATCCAGCAGCCATCATTGTACTTTGCTGTGTTCGACAACCTGGCCTCAAAAAAAGACAGCAAATGTGAAAATTGAGCTTCTTTATAAATTCATTATACCCCCCCCCACTTGAAGAACTGCAGAGCACTGCTAAGTGCCGTTTTGCAGCATACATCAGAAGCAGCAAAGCAAGCCAGAGGCAAGGAAGGGCTGGCGATACGTGGAGCTTCTGCAGCCAGCAGCGAAAAGAAATGAGAATTGTTAGAGTTGGAGATGAGACTAATATAATGAGACCTAGAGGTGGAGATGTGGCAATTGGTGAGTCACACAGAGAATGTAGATCCAGTAGAGTCCATGCATCTTTTCATAGCAGCACCAAAAGGGAAAACATCTGAAGACAGCATAAATACAAGGCAGTGGAGTTTATTGGACATGATAACCACAGTCAAGAAATTGATAGTGCTGAAATGGATACAACACTTAAATGGATAGTTATGGGAAGGAATAAAAGCACAACAGTCATAATAATCCAGAGCTGCTCAAAACAATGTCCTGCAATTTCAGTGGCCACTACTGGAAACAGGGGAAAGACATAGAATCATAGAACCATTTTGGTGGGAGAAGACCTTTAAGGCAATCAAATCCAAACCTAGCACCACTAAATGCTCTGCCTTGGGTGAGATGACCCAGCTGAGCCAGTCAAATGAACTGTATATGTTGATGCCAGGAATAGCGCCTGACCCTTTCTAGTGACCTCCACACACAATGACAGTGACAGTACAGGTATAATACAAACATGATGAACAGAACATGAAGGAGAGCGAAGGTCCTTCCAGAATGGGGTGGGTTGACCCCAGCTGGAGGCCAGCTTCCCCCAAACCACTCTATCACTCCCCTCTTCAACTATACAGGGGAGAGAAGATATAATGACAGGGGTGACATGTCCGGCCAGTAAACCTGCTTCAGCCTGGGCTCCTCTCTCCACAGGTCCACAAGTCCTTCCAGGAGCCTGTTCCAGTGCAGGCTTCCCATACATTCATGGCTGTCTTTGGGTGCATCCACCTGCTCTGGTGTGGGGTCCCCCATGGGCTGCAGGGAGGACAGCCTGCCTCACCATGGTATTCTCCATGGGCTGCAGGGGAATCCGTGGTCCAGCACCTGCAGCACCTCCTGTCCCTCCTTCTTCACTGACCTTGGTGTCTGCAGAGTTGTTCCTCTCACCTCGTCTCACTCCTCTCTCTGGCTGCAGTTGCTCATGGTGTTGTACAGGATTTTCACAGCCCTCTTAACTATGTTATGTCAGAGGCTCTGCCACTGTCACTGATGGGCTGGGCCTTGGCCACCGTCACTGCAGCCCCTCTGCTGAAAACATTGCCATGCAAACCCAGTGCACAGGAGTGGTGCTGGATCTGGATCCTTTAAGGAAAAGCAACTTGTTTTCAGAGGCAGTAAGGCTGAGAGCCTAGAAACATGGCTGATGCTTTGCATTTAATCCTGTGATTATTAATGATCAAAATACTCTGCCAGCTGGTGGGTATCTGGCAACCCGCAAGTGTGAGTCAGATCTCCATGCAGTGCTTGCTCTGAGCTGGCTCCAGTGCTGAAGCCATCTCCTTGCTGGAAACCTCCATGGAGAAACCATCCAGAGGACAGACCGCAGAGAAGTTTCTGGCGAGCAGGTTGGCGCAGTGCTGGCTGCATGCACCATGCCTGTCCTTGCACAACCCTCGCAGCTGGGCAACACCCTCAGCGATGCTTGGATGGGGGTCAACCCGCAGCGGCAGCTGAGACAGAGGGCACAGGTTTCCTGGGGGCTCCTGACACAATTGCCCACCACTGTGCAAGTCTCTTCACACTGCAAAGAGTCTGAGATCCTTAATGCCCCAGCATCTGCATTGCTGCCTGTGTACTGACTGCAGCGTCTGCCTGCTGCCACCATGTTACCCTGGGAGTCAGAGGGGAATGGGACAGCAAAGCACACACCAGTGCAAAGACAGACCCAGAAAACCAGTAGTGAACCCTTAAATTACAGAGGTCTGCGGAGCCTGTGTGGCTTGTGCAGCAGAAGGTTTTGTGCTCTTAAGAAACCACCAGGTAGCATTAGCTGCGTAAGAGGGGAAGGGAGAGGGAATGGGACATGCAGCACCATGGAGATCAGATAGGATTTTCTGGGGTGCACCTCCCTCATCTCCTAACGTTAAAGTTGATGGAAAACTGGTGATGGTCTCCCATGCCTGGCAACAAGTCTTCAGAGAAAGAAAAAGCAAAACAGTGTGCTCTTAAAACCCACCAAAAGTATTGAAGTATTTACCCGCATGAAACTGGAAGGCTCTGCCAGCCCGTTCAGTGAGCTGATCTCTGACAAGAGCAGCAAAACTCATCTAAGTTTTAAATGTGTCTCCTTGGTAAAGAGACTCTGTGCCTGGCTGGGACTTGCTGCAATACACGCCACATGGGAGAGGCAACGCTGGCCTTGCTTGCCAAAGAGAAGGGGCTCCTCTGAGCCTCGCACTGCAGTGCCGTGCTTACAGGCAAACACAGATAATTTCTCTGAATTGTTGCTATTTGCTTTCCCAGCTGGCCCTCAAAGCACTGGAGCAGATAATCTGAATGGCTTGGTAGCAGTTCTGCAAAATCATTGCTGCCCAGTTGGCTGCGAAGGATCAGCCTTGCTGGATGAAGCTGGGTTGACCATCCTCTCAAATGTCCCCTTGGGCAGCTGTCCATGGTTGTGCAAGGGAGAAGACCTTCGTGGTTGGAGTGGTGAAAGGAGCATGTGTCTCTGTGGGGAAGGGGCTGGCAGCACCTGGCCTGTTCCCAGCAGTCCCACCAGTGCCAGATGGGCAAATACAGGCAGTGACAGCCCTCTTCACACAAGTGTGGGGAATTCCTGATGTCGGTAATTTAAGGACTGTCACCCTGAGTGATCACAGAATCAGAATCATAGAATGCTCTGGGTTGGAAGGGACCCCAAGGATCATAGAGCTCCAACCCCCCTGCCACAGGCAGGGCCACCAACCTCCAAGCCTGGATCTACGCAAGGTTGCCCAGGGCCCCACCCAACCTGCCCTTGAACACCTCCAGGGATGGGGCCTCCACCACCTCTCTGGGCAGCCTGTTCCAGCACCTCACCACTCTCTCTGTAAAGAACTTCCCCCTAATATCTAATCTAACCCTTCCTTCCTTTAGCTTTAATCCATTCCCCCTTGTCCTGCCATTGCCTACCCTTTAAAGAAGTTGCTTCCCCTCCTGTTTTTATGCTCCCTTCAGGTACTGGAAGGCTGCAATGAGGTCCCCCTGCAGCCTTCTCTTCTCTAGGCTGAACAAGCCCAGCTTCTTCAGCCTCTCTTCGTAAGTGAGGTGCTTGCTTAGGGTCCAATTGATGCTGACTCTCTGCTCAGGAGAGAAAAAGAAAACACGCAGAAGTGCTTTAGCCCACACAGTAAACAGAGGTTGATGCTGCCTCCATTTTCACTGCAAGGTTGTGTGAGCCCTTCTGTGTGTTTTGCTGGCAGAGGATGAGCAGGCAATCAAGGAAAGCACCCCGGCCCAACTGCAACACGCAGCTGAACCTGCTTTGGCAGGGGGGTTGGACCCGATGATCTCTCAAGGTCCCTTCCAACCCCTGTGATTCTGTGAAATAACCCACGGATTTATCACCTGCGAGCTGCAGCATGTATCCCTGCAGCACGTATCCCTGCGCATGTATCCCTGCAGCATGTATCCTTGCAGCATGTATCCCTGCAGCATGCATCCCTGCAGCATGCATCCCTGCAGCATGTATCCTTGCAGCATGTATCCCTGCAGCATGCATCCCTGCAGCATGCATCCCTGCAGCACTTATCCTTGCAGCATGTATCCCTGCAGCATGCATCCTTGCAGCATGTATCCTTGCAGCATGTAATCCTGCAGCATGTATCCCTGCAGCATACAGCGGCCTTTGCTGCTGCTGGGCGGGGAGGGGACGGTTGGCACCCGGCGCCTTAGGCCTCATACCAGCCAGATTTAAGAGGAGGCGGTGTGGCGGTGCTTCAGCCAAGCAGCAGCTTTACCCACTGCGTGTGGTGGCTTTTTTTTTTTTAAACTCGAGTTCCTGCCACGTTGTGCTCAATGCTAGACAAGACGGTGCATTAAAAATAGCACAGAGGCAGGAGAACCAGCGGGGTTAGCCACACACACCGCTTTCGCTCCTGAGAGGATGGGGTTGGTTGTATTCAATGGACTGGTAAAAAAGCTGGGTTTTGCATAAACACCCTGACCTCCTCCCTTTGGACCCATTCTGTCTCCTTCCATTCCCATCCCCAAAATACTTTACAAAGATGCTTAAGAAGTCTTTTTTATTATTATTTTTTTTTTCAAGAAGAGGAAATTAGTTCTGAATGAAAAAAAGGGCACCATGGCTTCTGCTATTTAAACACAACGGGGCGATTTAACTACTGTTCCAGCAACTTGTGTAGTTAAAGCAAAACCTAATTGTTTCCTTCTACCTCTCACTCCGGCTTTGTATCTTGGAGCTAAAATAGACAAAAAGGAGCCACTTTTCATGAGGGAACTTTGTACCACTGGAAAAATGTGACTGGCAGTCTCCTCAAAATTCTCATCATTTTTATTACAACGTTCATGTTTGTTTTCACTTTCCCCTTTGTTAAACGTTTTAGGCAACTCAAATGAAGCCCTCACCATCAAACCAGCCTTTTAGCAGTAATGACATAAATTACATTGTTCTCCTGGGCTTGCAGCACCCAGCTATTAAATCTAACCATGGGAGCTTGGCAAATCTTTTCATATGCAAGGCAGCTGTTTCCTTTCTCCCCTGCCTCTGCCCCGCACCCCCTTTTCCTGCTTTGCATGAGCACGATGTGCGCTCCGAGGGACATGCTGCACCAAAGCCCCTTTGCTAAGGCTTCCGCACAGAGCTATGGGTCTTCCTGAAATACTCGGTGCCCTGGACTAGCTCTTCATCCCAGCCCATTGCAGAGCTCCAGGAGCACAAGCTCAGGTACTCAAAGTAGTTTCATGGCGCAGACCTTGATGATGTTCCTGTCATCAGGGCACCTCGTCTTGGTGCGGCACGACTCTGGGACCAGCCATGCCAGTGCTTGGACCACGCTGGCAAGTGTCTGTGCTCAGTTAAACAATTCTAGGCACTGCTTTGTTTTCCCCAAGATCCAGTGAAGCATTTTGACTCGCATTTGCTGGGTGTGGTTATCCGACTACCCCAGGAAAGCCATCAGCTTGCAGGAGACGTAGCTGTGCATCTCCTGCTTCAAAGGGCATTTATTTTCATCCTTAAATTGCCCTGCCATCGACGGCAATTTTCACGCTGTGCGCAGTTATTCAATGATAATACTCTAATGCAGGCTAAAAGACTGTTAATTTGCAATCAGTGCTGTTTAGTGTACACATGGAAATGGTAACGCTCCAGTCTCTAACTTCCCTCCGGGGTGGATGTCTCCCACAGGGATGTGTGGCAGACGGCCCTGGTCAGCACCCGGTGCAGCTGCAGGGGCTGGCTGGTGCACAGATCATTCCTGACCATCCTTGTTCCTGTGTGGTCTCAGGACAACCTGTTGGATGGAGGAACGTACCAAAGGACACCAACCTGCTCGCTGCTGCCATCCTGCCCCAGTGCTGCTGCTGCATCACTACCAGGTGCTTGGGAAGTGGATGATTTATGCCCATCATGCATCACTCAGAGGGTATCATTGCAAGGCTCAGGGATGGACATGAGGAGCCCTCTGACTATTTCGGGGCTCTCTGCAATGAAAAAAAGAGAAAGTCAACCCCCAAACCTGCTTTTTTCCCAGTAAACTCTGGCACAAGCAGGGAGTCCTCTCTCTTGACAAACTTCTTTCTGTGCAACTGCTGAAATAAAAAGAACAGCCCATAAGTGGGATTTGTTATTAGAGAAACAAGGTTAAACAGTTCAAGTTGTGGAAATAAAAGCCTCTGTGCTCATATCTCCAAGCAAAAACTGCCTGAATGCCTGTACCAGGCAGACATGTTTGCTGGCACTGCAGCACAGAAAGACAGGCACTGCAGCCCTTTGCCTCAACAAGCAAAACCTACCTGTGCTCAGAAGGGAGGGAGATGTTTTTCCTCCCAAGTGTCAGAAAGCTGGTTTTGAAGAGATCAGAGGCAGCAGTAATGGCAAGGAAAATGCACCTCCCTTGCGGCTCAGCTGGACAAAAGGAGAAGCAGCGCTAAGACGTTCTGCCCCAGCTAACAGAGGGAGGGACAGGACCGCACGTTCACACGGATACCATCCCCACCCCAACACAGAACAGCGTGAGTATTATGCCATACTGAGTATTTCCCAGCCACTGTGTCTGCCACCCCACTGCTGTCCTGAGCTGCCCCAGCTGCGGCACAACATGTGGGGCACAAGAGGAGGGGGTCTCTCATGCTCTAGCATGAGAGCCATGGGGTGGGAAGTGGGGCTAGGCAGCAGTAGCTGCTCCAGCCTGAGGAAGGATGAAGCAAGCACGTGTGGAGGGGTAACCCTTAGTTTTGGCTGGATCACAGAATCACAAGGTTGGAAAAGACCTTTGAAGATCATCACGTCCAACCAATCCCATCCTAAGCTAAACCATATCCCTAAGTACCTCATCTACCCTTTTTTTGAACACATCCAGGGAAGGTGTCTCAACCCCCTCCCTGGGCAGCCTGTTCCAGGCCCTGACAACTCTTTCAGTAAAAAATTTTTTTCTAATGTCTAATCTAAACCTGCCCTGGCACAGCTTTGTGCCATTTCCCCTTTCTTATCTCCTGTCACCTGGCTGAAGAGACCATCACCCACCTCTCCACAAACTCCTTTCAGGTAGTTGTAGGTGGTGATAAGGTCTCCCCTCAGCCTCCTCTTCTCCAAGCTAAATATCCCCATCTCCCTCAGCCGCTCCTCATAGGATTTGCCCTCCAGCCCCTTCACCAGCCTGGCTGCCCTTCTCTGGACTCGCTCAAGGACCTCGATGTCCTTCTTATGCTGAGGAGCCCAGAACTGGACACAGCACTCTAGGTGCAGCCTCACCAGTGCTGAGTACAGGGGCACTATTACTTCCCTAGACCTACTGGCCACACTGTTTTTGATACAAGCCAGGATGCCATTGGCCTTCCTGGCCGCCTGGGCACACTGCTGGCTCATATTCAGCCTGCAGTCACCCAACACCCCCAGATCCTTCTCTTCCTGACAGCTCTCCAGCCAGTCTCCCCCAAGCCTGTAGCGCTGCATGGGGTTGTTATGTCCCATGTGCAGCACTCTACACTTGGCCTTGTTAAACCTCATCCCATTGGTCTCAGCCCGTTGGTCCAGTCTGCTCAGATCCCTCTGAAGAGCCTCCCCTACCCTCAGGCAGATCAACACTTCCTCCTAGTTTAGTGTCATCTGCAAACTTACTGAAGGAGCATTCAATCCCTTCATCAAGGTAATTGATAAAGATGTTGAACAAAACTGGACCCAAGACTGAGCCCTGGGGGATGCCACTCATGACTGGCCTCCAGCTGGATTTTGTTCCATTTATCACCACCCTTTGGGCCCATCCATCCAGCCAGTTTTTAACCCAGCAGAGGGTCCACCTGTCCAGGCCAGTGGCAGCCAGTTTCTCAATCAGAATGCTGTAAGAAACTGTATCAAAGGCTTTACTGAAGTCCAGGTAGACCACATCCACAGCCTTCCCCTTGTCCATTAAGCGGTCGATCTGTGATCGACCTTGCAGCAAAGCCTCCACCTGTTTACAAAGGGCCTGGCTTTACAGGCACAGTCATCTGGAAAACCCTTGGAGATGATGAGATCATGGGCGACCACACAAGCAGCCTTGCAAAGGATTGTGTGAGTACACCCACTCCGTTTTCAGTGCAATGTCCCCAGGGATTTTAGCATAATGAAGGGATGATGAGTGTTCACACGCCCTGTGATGGGGTCGCAACGTCATGGCAACAACCCCAGCAAGTCGGGGAGCAGTCAGATACCAGGGGCTATGACTATTCAAACAGCTCAACCTATGTCTGCAAAAGCCTTCTGGCCTGAAGGGTTTTTTTCCCATCATCACAGCAAGTGGGTTTGCTCCTGCTCTTCTTGGATCACTCCTTTCCTGTCGGGGATATTTCTGGCCAACCCAAGAAGTTCATGTGTCCATGCAATCCCGACAAGAGTCCTACCATGACACCTCTGGCCACAGCCAGGGCAGATGAGTTAGGATGCTGTGTCCTGTATATCTACACCTTGCCTCGACAGCCTCAAACCAGAAAAGCCATGGGCACATACAGCAGTGGATAATACACATTGGTTTGGTCAGGTTCAGCAAGTAACTGCTGAAGAAGTAAACTCTTATAGAAGCAAAGCGAAAGGGAATTAATGCAGTTAATCTACTTTCCTGCTTGATTAGCTCACACCAAATAATCATCAAATTCTTATAAATTATTGATAGTAATGCTGAAAAAGAATAGTTGCACTCCCTTGGTGATCCAGGACAAAGAAAACTCATGTGTCATCCCTCATGGCAGCAGGGCACTAATGCATCACCACTTTGTTGCTGCAATAGTAGAGGTTTCCAGGAACAGGACTCCTCTTGGCAAAGGGACTTTGCCTGCATGCCTAAGCTACCAGTCTGGTGGGATAAATGCTGGCAAACCTAGAAACAAGAGGTTTAAAAAAAAAATCAGAGGAAGAGGTTATGGGAGACTTAGGAAAGCCATGTACCTGGTTTTAGGAAAGTAATTTAAAAACAGAGGTATCAATGGACAAAGGAATAAGAAAAGGAAAAACAGAGGGGAAATCCTGCTATTGAAAAAGCTTTTGTGTAGCCAGAAAGGCAGAGGGTGAAGGACTGGGCCTGCTGAAGGTGGGAATGTGGACAAGATCAGACAGACACAACCACAGTGTTTGCACACTCGTTAGGGAGCTCATCAGTGAGTGAATGGAGGGAAGAATGTGTAGACATTGTACAGGCAACAGGAGAGCAACAACAGGACATAGATGGACAGACAGGCAGATAGATAGAAAGAACAAGTAACCAAGATTCCAGCTGATAAGAAAACACAGAAACCCAGATAAAAAGAGGAGTGTGGTACTATCTGCTAATTTTGCAAGAGATGATTCCGGAAGCAAGGACTGTGAGCGAGGGGCTCATCGTGCCGTGCCTCACGCTCCTAGTACCGGATTTAGAAGTGGGAGAAAAGCTTTGCAGTTTCATCAGAAATAGGTGCTCTTGGGAATCACATCATTGCAAAGACTTAACGTTCACAGTCACTAACTGGAAAATAGTCCTACTAATAGTCAGCAGCCCCAAGTATTCTTGGATGCAGCAGCTTACTTGTCATTAAGCCAACTGAGGGTGACATTACCTGAACCTATTTTGTTAGCCATACAGCTGGATATAGAACAACTCATAGAAGATGGCCTTGAAGCAAGTGGACATGAGCAGATTTGGTTTGAGTTAATGGAAAGATAACGTGCCACGTGCCACCTCTCCCATTGAACTGATGCAGCTGTTTGTATGGTTGCATCATGGCCCTGGACCTGGGAGATAGCACGATGAAGAAGAGTACTCAGCAGCAAGTGAGAGGCTGGTGAGGTTGGCTGAGCTGTGGCAGGCTGAACAGGTTGAGGAAGGCATGACTTCCACCACTGCTGTCCCTCTGTACTCCATCCTTACCAACCTAACAGATGCTACCAGGATATGGTACCCCAAGCAGGGCAGGAAAGGGACATAGAAAGACTCCAGGCTCACTAGAATGCATCATAACTCTTGTAAATGCTCTTGGAAGTGGAGACAAAGAAAGAAAAAAAGGAAAGGGAAAAGAAAGAAACCATGTATTTGAGATCAGACTGTCTATGGCTAGCATGAGAAATAACCCCAGCTGGGGCTAGTTATACCTTGCAAAGAAAACAAGAAACAGCAGAGTCCTCTGTAGCTGTTGCATCCTCCTAGAAGTGTTTAACAATGTGAAAATGCTGATTACAACTAGACCAAGAAGTGGCCCACTCTTGCAGCAAGTGAGGGGTCAGACAAAAACAAAGGCCATTGGATTACTTAACCCATGCTGGAATCAGCAGCTTAATCTTTCTGTTAGGGACCTGGAAAGAAAATGCTAGTAAGGAAATTTCCTCAGAGATGAACAAAATGTTGTGTGGGAGCTCGAGTGCTTGGGACCAGAGGCATTCCAGTTGGCTGCTGGTGGAGTGGCCAGAGTGACAGTGTCCCTTGGCTCTGTGGGAAGCCTTGCCTGGGCTTGGCAGCTCCAGCGCTGTTCATCTGGGCCTGGACCAGGACCAGGCAGCTGGGAACCCATCAGAGCCTTTCATTCTGGACTTTGCACATCCCTGCAAGCAAGCAAACAAAAGTGCTGCAGAGCCACTCAATTCCTCCTGTTGATTTACTTTCCTAAATGAAATTATCTGTGAGATCCTGACATTCAGCTTCCTGCTTAGGTTAAAAGGAGTAACAATTTATTTAGGTCTCAAAAAATAAGAGACTAGCTTGTCTCTGCAATTCAATAAGAATAATTATCTAGACTGCAGGGTCAGAGCCAGGATGACTAATGGAAATGTTCAGAGAAATGGAAATTACCCTGCTACAGATTGAAGCTAAACTCAGAGTTTAATGTATTCCAGCTAGAAAGATCAGGTAATCTCCATTCCCAGTGCTAAGGGAACTGGCCCATGAAATTGCCAGCCTGACAGTAAGGATTTCTGATCTATCAAATCAGAGATAGATATGATAACATGGGAATCCAGATGATGTGAGAAATGGGAGGGAGGGATCCAAGTTGTTTACATACTCATTAATGCAACCTCATCAGTTTACAAGCCTGTAAAACAAATTTTAAGTCCACAAATAATTGAAGACAATGGTGGAACATGAGGCTAAAATGTAGCATAAGCCAACCAAAGGCCAGTCAGGTGGCACTCTCACTGGCTCGGTGTCTGAAGACCTGTGGGATAACTACAGGTTTCTTCTTGTAAACGTGGGAGCAAACTTGTTGCCTGTCCCTGTCCTGTTAAGCCTTGGTGGCAAGGCAAGACAGTGGTGGAGGCACACACCTTGACCTGCGGAGGCAGCCTGGTATTGCTGGAGATTAGTAAAGGAGAGGCATGAGAGAGGCCACTTTGACCACCTTTACCCTAGTCCAAGTATGTCACCTTCTGCAAACAAGCAGCACCCTTACTCCAGTAAATCTGGGCTTGGAGAAAACAGCATCCAAAAAAAAAAAAAAAAGAAGTAATTTGTTTGGCAAGCCTGTGGTTATTTTAAGCTAGTAGGCCAGTGCAAAGGCACCACTTCAAACTTTGTAAAAACACCCATCTCAAAGGTCATGTCTTATTTTGATGAGCAAAGGTACTTGAAACCCAGACCTGCATTTGTAGCAAACAGGCAGCTGCACGGTCTCAAGCTCGTGGAGGAAGAGCTGAGCCCTGCTCTGTGGGCAGGGACCTGCCTTTATTTTTGGTTCTCCGTACCTCAATGTTGAACAACTTTGTTGAAATACCCAGTCATTGAGTTTGCCAACATGAAAAATCTATACATTTTATATGCAAGCCTAGAACAAATTTTAGTAACTCCTTCCTCCTTTCCACTGTAGAGAATTTTTTTTTTTTCCTTTTTGGAGGCCACTGGCAGACAACATTTAAGAAGACTTATTTATTATTTTAACATGGAAATTATGCTTAACTCAACTTTTGTAGCTTTATAAACCCTTCCCCTGGTTGGTCTCCTGTGAGACCAGTGACACTGTGAGACCACACAGACACTGGTAACTGGAAGGTGCAGACAGGATTGGAAGAGGAGGTGAAACACTATCAACCCACACTGTCCCTGCAAGGTGCCTGCTGCCTGGACCTCCCAGCTCCTGCATCCCACCAGTGCTTCACAGTGTGCCAGGAGGCATTTTCAGGGCTTTTATCATTGCCTAAGACATTCTCAGTCTGAACAGAAGATTTTCCAAGTCTTCCAACTCTTCACAAGAAAGCTGTGGCTGAAAATGGTATTTACAGCCGAACATAGATGTACAGAGACTATTGGTATGTCACAGCATTTCCATGGGGCTGATCCTCCTGACTGTCCTGCATCTCATTACATGTGACTGCTGAAATACTTTGGCCCTTGTTCAACAAAGTGAGGACCAAAATGAACTGTGTGATCTTCTGCTGCTACATTAGCTAATTATTTCTGAGCTCCATGGCTCTGTCCCAGCCCTGCCATAATTCCCCTGTGGGCAGCGGTAATGTAGCCAATAGGTATGTAAAGAATTAAGGGTTTAACCCTACATTGATTCGACTAATCAGGACAACTTAGAATAAGATGAAGGAAAAAGTAGGAAAAAAACCCTAGAAAGTATTGCTGTGGTTATTTCCTCAAGCCCCTTTTTTTTCTGGACTGACCCATGATATTGGAACAAAAGAACCAACCCCGTGCAGACATCTCCAGTTCTGTCTCCATAAACACACAGAGTGGTTCCTCATGTAGATCTGGACAGCTGGAAGAAGGATTTTGGAGAGTCCTGTATCCCCTCATTTCCTTTCCTTGCTCCAGACAACCCCATTCCTCAGATTCACTGCAGTCCTTCAAAGCTTTTTGCTTTTGCCACTTTAACAGCAGAGCCCCTGTTACACCAAAGCTCAATGAGGTGGGGGTAGTATGCGTGTACTTGCCAGAACTGCCTGCCAAAACCAGGGTGCTGCTTATCAGGTGCCTGTGTTATAAGGACATTTCTTGATGTTAATTGATTTTTGACTTTAAAATAGTTTTTATAGTTTTTGACCTGTAAAAACTGTCCCCCAGCTCCATGCCTGGCCAGCCCAGCGTCCCAGAGAACAGCAAGACCAACATTTACTTTCCTTGCAGCTGCAAGTCCAGTGATGGCTTGAGGTGGGACTTGGCTGCAGTTACTTCTTCCTTGTTGATGCTCGTGCAGCCGCCTGCTCTGCCCAGGGCTTCAGGAGGAGGCAGCACTGGCTGCCACAGGGACATCCCATGGGACCAAGTCCCTAGGGAGGCCTCTAGAAACCAAAACTAAGTGAGGGCCATTTTGGCTGGGTATTTTCTACCTGAAAGCATTTTGATAAATCCAGAATATCCTTCTAGAACACTTATCAAATGGGGGAAGAAAAAAAAATATCTAAAAAGTAAACATTTTGAGCAGCCTGAGATGCTACTTTCTGACATATTTCCTTTTAATATGGGTACATGAAGAGAAACACACATTTTCTGATATGTTTTCTAAGTTAAAGTTGCAAAATCTTTTTTCCGATGAAAAAGATCCAGCTCGAAATTAAAGTGAATTTTTGCTGACCCTGAAAAGATTCTTTTTTCCACCAGGAATGCAGTCTATGGGGAAACTTCAAGCTCTTTCCAGTCTGCAATGAAAACAGTGTCAATTGGAATCTGTCACAAGCTGGAAATTTGGACTTCCACCCAGAGGAATTTGGAGACTTCTATCCCCTGGGAGCAGGATGAGCAAAGGAGGACTGCTCTGCCCCACAGCAGATTCCTGTGCCATATGAGGTGGAAAAAGCTGCAAGCCAGGCCCCCAAGGCAGTTCTGGGGGAGCTATGCCCACCGCCATCCCCTCATAAAGGGACCTGGGGGTACCATGTTTGCTTGGGATAGGTAAATGCTAACGAGCCGTGGCTAAGAACCCTGCCTAACCTGCTGGATGCTGTCGCTGAGATTTCCAGATTGGTTGAGGTCTCTTGTGTTGCCTTCCCACCACACCAATGGCAACCATAACCCTGGGCTTTGCTGGAAAGGACTGTCTCTTTCACTCCTGACACCTCTACGGCACCAAGGGAAATGAATGGGCAAAGCTCATTCTTTGAGGTCTCCCAGGAGCTCCTCAGTCCCTCAGAAGGAACATTTACTGGTGCAGAAGAGTGAGCGATGCTGAGGCAGGTGTCCTGGCTACCAGGTCTCCAGTGAAAGATCATCAGAGAATCCCTCATTATGTATTTTCAACTTTTATGTAGGGAAAGCAGCAATTTTCTTACTTCATCAGCTATGTGCACACACAAAACCATCTAACTGATAGTCAAATTACACAGAATCACAAGGTTTGAAAAGACCTCTGAAGATCAAGTCCAACCAATCCCATCCTAAGCTAAACCATATCCCTAAGTACCTCATCTACCCTTTTTTTGAACACATCCAGGGATGGTGACTCAACCCCCTCCCTGGGCAGCCTGTTCCAGGCCCTGACAACTCTTTCAGTGAAGAACTTTTTCCTAACATCTAATCTGACCCTGCCCTGGCACAGCTTTGTGCCATTTCCCCTTGTCCTCTCTCCTGTCACCTGGTTGAAGAGACCATTGCCCACCTCTCTACAACCTCCCTTCAGGTAGTTGCTCACAGTACCAGCAGACAGCGATGTGTACTTTTGCAGGTGAGTTATAACCCTTTTGACTGTGGTGCTATCAAATGCCAACTTCATATACATTTGGTTTAGTTTCATATATATTTGTCTTATTTAAATACAGATTTGTGCACTTTATATGTATATGTGTATATATATATTTACACTCACATATGAATATGCTGACTTATATTTACCTATAGATGGGTACAATGCATGGTACTGGTAGTTGAAGCACAGTCACACCCTTAGCAAGGGCTGTGTCATGAATGGTCAGGATGAGTCATAGACATCTGAGCACATGAATACACTTGTATTTCGCCTGACCTCATTAGATACCTATTCTGGAGATGATGTTACAAAGAACAACTCCAAAGCTAAAGAAAGCTTCTCCCTTACAACTCTGAACAGAAATACAGACCTTTGAATAAAACCAGAGGACCAGGAACAGCACGAGCAACCAGATAAAACTCAGTGAGTGTTTCAGGCCACTGATGAATAGCTCAAAACTCGATATTTCACCTAGGTATGATGTCTGCCTGGCAGCCTCTGACTGCCTTGGGGTGATGTCCAGCACCTCCAAGCAGCCCCCTTGGCACCCAAGTGGTCCTATGCTGACCAAGGGGACAATGTCATCTTATGAATGTGCAGTCCTGATGGAAATCCCTACAGAATACCCTTCATCTTTCCCTCCCCTGGCTGCCACACCCCTTGGACTTTCAAACAGGGACCACCACATGGTCTTTGGGCACTTCTCTTTCCGGATGACATCTGAGGAGCAGGACAAGAAGTCAGTAAGTAAGCAAGTGGCTTACAGGAGGAGGAGGTTATTGCAATCCTGTGATTTTTTTTAATCCCTTCTGAGGCTGATGTGAAACTCTCACACACAATTACTATCTCTTTGGCCTTAAAGTAATATGTTTGTAACGTACTTATTGCTGGGAGAGCTGAGCGAGCACCAGCGTACGGCTTCTTTTGATGCACTGCCACGTTTCCTGAAGAAACAACCAGGATGGGATTTCAGATATACTCAAATAAAAATATTTCTTGGGGTTTAACCCCTTATTCTCTTTGTATTGGCTCAGAAGGGGCACCCTTGCTGGTTTAGGTCTGCCAGTCAGGTAACACTAAAAAAATGCCATGTAGTTTGGAGCGAGGCAGCGTGGAGCTACTTTAGTTTGTGTGATCCCCTTTCAGACCAGTAGCAATTTGTTTCACCCTCTACAGGGATTATATTAGTGGGGTGTAAGTCTATACTCATAAATTATCACAAGTTTTTTGGATGTTGTCACTTTTTTTTTCCTGTTCTCAAGCCTGCAAACACACACGATTTCATTTAGCTGAATGCAAGGAAATCCCTCTGGCTTCAGTGAAACCTATGACAGTGCCAGAAAGTTGATGGGAGCAACAGGCAGTGCAGCAGAGTGGGTTTAGCCCCTCTTTGTGGGGAAAGGTAAAAAGAAACTATCAATTAAGCCAAAATGATGACAATGCTGATAATCGACAGAAACCATTTTTGTTCTCAGAAACTCAGGTTTTGAGTGCTCTCACCTGCAAAAGTAGATCTGGAAAGCAGTTGGGTTTTGAGAGGATTAACTAGGAATAAATAATTTCAGTGGGAAAGGGCTTCTGTAATGGATGGGAGACAGACAGTCCAGAAAAAAAATTATGGAGCAAAGGGAGGAGTAGAATAAAAGACAGGGAAGGTGCTCTGGGAAAACCATTAAATACCACAACGGGGATTTTAAAGCTCTTGTTAAACTGCAGGCTGACCTTGTGCTGCAAAAGGGGAAAAAATGTGAGCTCTAAAGGAAAACAGAAACTCAAGTGGAGCAGCAGAGGAGAATTCTGTAAATCCAGCACAGACAGCTTTGCTGAGTGTGGGTAGAAAAAGGATCTGCAGCTTTTTGTTGTCTTTCCCAAAAGCAATTTCAAGATTAACCAGCCCTGCCAGAAATATCCCTGGGCTGATGCCCACCTTCCACAGCAGGGAAGATGGAGCTGCAGTCCCTCTGTAGCCTTATGGGACCTGCAGACAGACCCACTCTCTTCTCACCCTTACTGCATCCCAGAGGAGGAAGAGGCTGCAGGGAAGAGCTCATGGCATTGGTATGGATCTGGCACAAGATACATGGTGAGACTCCCCAGGCACCTGTGTTCACTCCATCTTCTCCATCACCCTCACTCAGCTCCACTGCAGGAGCTCAGCAGCACAACTCATGTGGAAAGCATCTGCTGTGCACTTGCGTTCCTTTGAACCAGTGATGGTAAAACATGAGCAGGAGGAGGCTGGACTGTGTAACTGTGGAAAATCAATGATCAAAAAGCCCATCAGTAGCAGTACTGAGGTTGGTTTCTTTGCAGCGGGTGGTTGCTGTTAATAGTGAGGGCGGGAGATGGTATGAACCTGTCTGCCAACAAAGCCCAAGGGCCAGGGGAGGAAGGACCAGTGAGTGTGTCTCCAGAGATCCTTTCCATACCTGCAGGTTCCCAAGTCACAACTGGTGATGCTGCCCCAGCCATGGTGTGATGACTGACAATGCCTGAGATGTTGACCCATCCATCTACAAAGTACAGCCTTATCCTTCCATAGGAGAGCTGGGTTACCCTCACCCTCTGCTGCACCCTCAGGAAGCTCGCAGATGACGCCAGTTTGTGTGGGAGTGTCAATCTGCTGCAAGGCAGGAAGGCTCTGCAGAGGGACCTGGACAGGCTGGATCAACAGGCAGAGGCCAACTGTATGGGGTTCAACAACACCAAGTGCCAGGTCCTGCACTTTGGTCACAATAACCCCAGGCAACACTACAGGCTTCGGGCAGAGTGACTGGAGATCTCCCTGGAGGAAAAGAACCTGGGGGTGTTAATGGACAGGCGGCTGAACATGAGCTGGCAGTGTGCCCAGGTGACCAAGAAGGCCAACAGCATCCTGGCCTGTATCAGGAACAGTGTGACCAGTAGGAGTAGGGAAGTGATTGTTCCATTATACTCAGCTCTGGTGAGGCCACACCTTGAGTACTGTGTCTAGTTTTGGGCCCCCCACTACAAGAAGGATGTTGAGATGCTGGAGCACATCCAGAGAAGGACAATGAAGCTGGTGAGGGGTTTGGAGCACAAGTCCTGTGAGGACTGAGGGAACTGGAGCTTCTTAGTCTTAAGAAAAGGAGGCTGAGGGGAGACCTTATTGCTCTCTACAACTACTTGCAAGGAGGGTGTAGAGAAGTGAAGGTCTGTCAGGTAACAAGCGATAGGATGAAAAGAAACGGGTTCATATTGCACCAGGGGTGATTTAGGTGAGATATCAGGAAGAATTTCTTTACTGAAAGGGTAGTCAAGTATTGGAACATGCTGCCCAGGGAAGTGGTGGAGTCACCATCCCTGGAGGTATTTAAAAGGTGTGTAGATCCTGTGCTTGAGGACATGGTCTATAGGTGGACTAGGCAGGGTTAGGCTGGGGTTGGATTCGATGATCTTAAATGTCTCTTCCAGCCTAAGTGATTCTGTGATTCTATATATCCATGTGGGAGTGGCAACAACAGATGCCCAAAGGAATTAATCTGGTGAGCCCACCAGCTCAGTTAGCTGCTGTGCTAGCATCTCACACCAGTGGTGAGGTCCAGGGCACCTCACGGATTAAGAGTTACAGAAAACTCCCATGCTCCATCCAGTTGTGTTTGAGGGGCACTGGGCACCCATCACAAGCATATTGAAAGCATATGCCCCTGCTACAGCCTGGGAAATCAATGGGCTTCCCAGCCTTGACACACATGCCCCAAACGTGCAGGACTTAACCATGAGACCATCAGCATTGACCTGCTGGCCGTCACCATGGGAGCTGAGGAAGCAGGGTCACAAGCAAGTGTTCACAAAACCATGAACCTTTCTGCTATTAAAGCATTTATGGAAGAGTACAGCAACATTATAGGTATATTTTTTATATACATGTATATAGTTAAAAGCAGGTTGCTGATGTCAGCAGTCAAGTGGAGAAGCCAGGCCAGGGAGCTTTGCTTCATGGACAAAAGCCGGGCAGTCCCAGTCACCCTGGGGACAGGAGTGTCTCCCTTCCCTCCTTTATTTAGTGGCTGTGTTTACAAAGCAAGCAGCGGTCCCTTCAAGGATCAGTTTCGCAGGCTGCCTGAAATAGGAGCACGAGGACCAGCATATGCAGGGACTAGGCCAAGACAGTTTGGGTAAGAGCCCAGGCATCTTCCGCTAACTCATGAAGAGAAGCTGTTTCTTTGCTTTGAACTCATTTCTCTGATTTCACTTCAGAGATGTCCATGTTACCATCTATGGTGGATAGGCCCTGGCTGGGGGCCAGGAGCCCTCCAAAGTTGCTCCCCTCTTCAGCTGGACAGAGGAGAGAAAATACATGAAAGGCTTGTGGGTTGAGACAAGGACAAGGAGAGATTGCTCACCAATTATCGTCATGGGCAAAGCAGATTCGACTCAGGAAAATTTAATTTATTACCAATCAAATCAGAGTCAAGTAATGCAAAATAACACCAAATTTTAAAAACCTTCTCCCCACCCAGGGCTTAACTGCACCCCTGTTCATCCCACATTGTCTCTAATGCTCCTTCCTCCTCAGAGAGAGGACTCCTCACACTCTTCCCTGCTCCAGCGTGGGGTCCCTCCCACAGGAGAGAGTCCTCCACCAACTTCTCCAACATGAGTCCTTCCCACAGGCTGCAGTTCTTCACGAATTGCCCCAGCGTGGGTCTCTTCCACGGGGTGCAGGCCTTCAGGACCAGACTGCTCCAGTGTGGGTCCCCCATGGGGTCACAAGTCGTGCCAGCAAACCTGCTCCAGCCTGGACTCCTTTTTTCATGGGCTGCAGGTCCTGCTAGGAACCTGCTCCAGCATAGGCTTCCTATGGGATCACTGCCTTCTTTGGGTGCATCCACCTGCTCTGGTGTGAGGTCCCCCACAAGCTGCAGGTGGATATCTGCTCCACCGAGGGCCTCCATGGGTTGTAGGGGGACAGACTGCTTCACCACTGTCTTCTCCATGGGCTGCAGGGGATTATCTTCTCTCGTGCCTGGCACACCTCCTGTCCCTCCTTGTTCATTGACCTTAGTGTCTGTGCAGCTGTTCCTCTCACATCTTCTCACTCCTCTCTCTGGCTGCAATTGCTTTTTTGTGTTGCACAGGGTTTTCTCCCCCCTTCTTAACTCTGTTACCCCAGAAGCACCACCACCATCGCTGATGGGCTCAGCCTTGGCCAGTAATGGGTCCATCTTGGAGCCCACTGGTATTGGCTCTATTGGACATGGAGGAAACTTCTAGCACCTTCTCACAGAAGTCACCCATATAGCCCCCCACCCCACTATAACCCTGCCACACAAACCAAATGCACTGTTTTGCCCTGTGTTCTTTGGGGCTGGCTGACAGCCATTTTGGTATCAAGGAGCAGAGTGAGCAGCGTGGTCTCCTCCACTCCCTTGTGTGGGCGTGCTAGGATTTGCTTAGCTGAAGCTTTCTTTCCAGGGCTCTGCAGGGAGGTTACCAACTTACCAACTCGTTTGGGCTGAGAGGCACTTGGGCAGGGCAGGACAAACCTGGCCAGACTTGTCCTCTTCCTTTTGCTGTGCCCACGGTAAGATTTCTAAGGAAAAGGAAAAAGGTTTTTTTAATTAAAAAAATGAAAGAAAACACCTCCCTGAACTACCAACATTATTTTTTATGTGCCGAGTGTTGCTGTAGCTTGCTGCACCTCTAAATTAGCACTTAAAAGTCATGTGAAGATGCTCATAGGTGGCTCATTCCTCTTTTGGTTTCCATTAATTTAATTTAATTTTTTTGTCAAATATGTGGCATACCACTTTATTTTGAGCAAAACATATTGCTGGGGAATTTTTCCCCAGAAGGAACAAAGTGCCTTATACCAGGCCACTGTGGGATATCCCCTATCCCCTGCTACCCTGCCAAGGTGGCACATCACTGGACAGTCGTGGGGCTGGGGCTGTCTTCTGCCTTGGCTGTGCCCTAACTTTCTCTGCCATCAGCCACTGTGGGGAGGGAAGGGTTTCTTCCTCACTTGGATTCAAACCAAAAAATATGAAAAGATTTCTCCCAACAGAGCCCAGGAGCTACAGAAGCTTTGAGGACAGGCAGTTCTGCCTGGCTGAGGACAGGCGGTTTGTCTTATGGAACTTCATTTTAATGCCATTTAAAAAATGTTTACAACATTTTAAGCATTTGGCTGCCTCTCATCATCCAAAATGTAAAAGTGTGTAAATAGGACAGGGGAGGCGGGGAGCACCCATCCAGGGCCTTGTTATGACTGATGCCTGAGCAGCAGCAGTGTGGGGTACCATGAACGGGTGCATAGGGAGGTGCTTTGTTTTCATGGTGTTTTGTTTTTCAGGCTTGGTTTATTTTTTATTTTTTTTGTGGCTAATATATTTGTTGCTGAAGGTTTATTTTTAGCTAAAAGAGAAATCATTGTTACGCCATGGCAACCAGAATTGGGAGGTAAGTTAGAGCAAGCTGGTCTGATTGAAATGATCTGAAAGCATCCAAATTGATTAAATATCCTAAAAATAAAGATGATAATTGTTAGCATAACACAATGTTGATTGTGATTTAGAAACACAAACTGTTTCTGCTATGGCATGATTTTTTTTTCTCCTAGTTACAGGCTGTGAAGGGAGGCCTGGAAGTCATAAATGACTAATACCACCAAAGGATTTACAAAACGGGTGGGATGTTCTGCTGGAGATGCGAGGAAATTAGGCTTTCTCTTTTGAGACGCAATAAAACCCTCCCCGTGAGCTGTGCTTGAGTAACCAGCTGTAGCACTGAGCAGAGTGGCTGGCGGGCGGCAGGGGAGGTGGTGGGTGGGTTTTTCCACCTTCCTCACAGGGGCTTGTTTAATGCTGAGCCCAGTCCTGGCTGCAGTGATGCTGGTGCACATTGGGATGTGAGTGTTGATCCCTTTCGTGGACTGGGCAGCGCAACACCTCTGGGTCCAGATACCAGGCATTCCTGGTCATTCATAGAATCATAGAATGGTCTGAGTTGGAAGGGACCCCAAGGTTCATAGAACACCAACCCCCCTGCCACAGGCAGGGCCACCAACCTCCAAGCCTGGAGCTACACAAATTTGCCCAGGGCCCCATCCAACCTGGCCNAAGGCTGCAATGAGGTCCCCCCGCAGCCTTCTCTTCTCCAGGCTGAACAAGCCCAGCTCCCTCAGCCTCTCTTTGTAGGGCAGGTGCTCCAGCCCTCTAATCATCCTCGTGACCCTCCTCTGAACCCTCTCCAACAGTTCCACATCTTTCTTGTACTGGGGGCCCCAGATCTGGACACAGTACTCCATATGGGGCCTCACGAGGGCAGAGTAGAGAGGGACAATCACCTCCCTGGCCCTGCTGGCCACCCATTCTTCATCAGTGTTGAACAGTAGAAGAGCCGCATTGGTGTTGTAGTTTTGTGTGTCTGGGTTCTGGTAGAGAAGGGGGGCTGCAGGGGTGGCTTCTGCGAGAAGCAGCTTGAAGCTTTCCCTAGGCCCAACAGAGTAAACACCAGCCACCTCCAGGCCAGACCAAGGCCAAGCCCATCAGCAATGGTCACAGTGCCTCTAGGAATCACATTTAGGAAAAAAACCCATCAGCAGCCACTTTTTTCACCGGAGAAGGTGTAAGGAACTGTGCAGGCACCAAGGTCAGTGAAGGGGGAGGAGGCTGTCTAGGTGCAGAGAGAAAAATTCCCCTGCAACCCATGGAAGATGGCAGGGAGCAGAGATGCCACCTGCAGCCCATGGAGAGACCCCATGCTAGAGCGGGTGGAGACATATGGAAGACATTGTGACACGTGTTGGAGTGAGCCCCTGGCTGGACCTGCAGCCCATGGAGAGAGGGGCCCACGCCCGAGCAAGTTTGCTGGAGGGACTTGTGTCTCTATGGGGGACCAGGCTGGAGGAGTCTGAGCCTGAGTGACTGCGCCCTATAGCAGTGACCCACGCTGGGGCAGTTGATGAAGAGCTGAAGTCCCATGGAAAGGGACTCATGTTGGAGAAGTTCATGGAGGACTGTCTCCCATGGGTGGGACCCCATGCTGGAGCCCAGAAAGAGTGTGAGGAATGACACCCCTTCCCTGCTAAGAAGGAAAAGAACCTGTGAGGAACTTACCAAAACTCCCATTCCTTGTTTCCCCTTGTGGCATTAGAGTTTGTTTTGCCCATGATGCTGATTGCAGAATGATCACTCCCTCACCTCATCTCAACTCCTGAGCCTCTCACTATATATTTTCTCCCCTGTCCACCTGAAAAGGGGAGTGATAGACCAGCTTTGGTGGGCATTTGGCCTCTAGCTAGGGTGAAACGACAACAATGGGGTCAGACCAGAGCTCCATCCAGGCCCATCCCTGACAGCTGCCTCAGGATGTTCAGGAGACAGATGTGAGCAGTGGTCCCTGAATTCCATCCTGGCGATGGGTGATTTCAGGCACCCTTGAACCATGTGTTCACATTCTGGCACATGAAAATACTACCCATTGCTGATTAAGAGGTGAGAGGGCCTTGAGGACCTGGACATCAAGGGTTATCCCCAGCTGGCATCTGCTATGTGGGCTCCTCCACATCAATAAATTTTAGGGGCCACCCCAGAAGTGCAGGTACTGGACCATGAAAGCAAACCAAGGGCAGAGCTGGAGCCAGGATGAGAGGCGCTGAGCCTAGGGCTGGATCCTCCATTCAAGAGAGAAGGTTCCCAGGGAGGTGCAGATACAAGCACATCCCTGTCAGCCCTATCATCTGCTTCTGTACCTTTTCTGGAGGTTCTTCTGCACCACTGGTGGGAGGGAAATGGTCTCCATGAGCAGCCCCTGAGCAGCCCTTTGGTTACGGGGTCACCGCTAAGGTATGTTCTATTTTATGTAACAGATAAAGAAGCAATGGGTTCATAGGCACTGCAGACAGGCAGCTTGTACTCTTCTTGCCATGCTCAGATCCTGTCTATGTGAGAGATGAAGTACCAGTTGTAAGGTCTGGGTTGTTCTGAGACAGCCAGACTTGGCGTTGTCCAGCCAGACTTGACATTGTCAGGTGTTTGGGATTGGGGATTTTGCCATGAGGCCACAGCCCCTTTAGGCTTTTGTAGACCCATCCACTCTGAAGGGCCAGGTAGCTCAGGCAGGAAGGGCCATCGGGAGGTCTCTAGTCCAACCTCCTGCTCAGTGCAAGTTCAGCACCGTCTTCAGACAGGGTTGTTTTGTCCTGTTGGGTGTTGGAAGTGTCCATGAATGGAGACCGCACAGCCTGTCAGGGCAACCTGTCCCACTGATCAATTATCCTTGCAGTTTCTATTTTTTTTCCTTACACCCAGACAGGTCCAGCATCAGCCTCTTCCACCCAAAACATTCTCCAATGTCAAATGCACTTGAAATCTTCCTCTTTCTACCCTCTTCCAATCCATTAATCGAGCTCTGAAAGTCCTCCCTCCTCGCTGGCCCTGATCCTAGAAAAAGCGTTCAGCTAAAATTACAGTAAAAGCCCTGGAATTAAACCTTCTTTTCCCAGCAATTCATAATTTGGTGCTGTGTAATTTTTACCACTCAGATGGTACTTGTTGAAAGCAAAAATACTTGGGGAATATTGCCATGGTCTGGAAAACAATTATTTTTGTTATACTTGCAACAGACTATCTAGTCAAGTAGGAAATTTTGACAAACAATGTCAATATTTGTGAATAACTCAGCATTTTCAAAGACCATCTGATGTGCTCTAGTTGGTTTTAAATGGTATTCATAACACAATCTTTAGATTTTAAACTATATAAAACTTAACTTATCCTTAGTTCTACTTTATACAGAAAAAATAAGGGCTGTGGTTTCTTACATTTAAACACATATCCCCCAAGTGATAAATGAATCTCTCTCAAAATGTATCCCATAATAAGGCTCCTCTTGACCTGTTGTTTATGGATATTTTTGCACCTTTTATGCACGTTGCTTTGACTGACCTGCTGTTCTGATTTCTATGTAGAGTTGTTGACACCATGGGAAATACTCTTAATGAAAACATTAATAATTTTTCACGTACTTAGAAAATCAAGCCTGAGCACAAACATGAACACCAAGACTAAGCCAACAAAGTTTTCACATGAATGTTTCAGTGGGCTGGAATAATTTTCTCTCTTTGCTATGGCTACAGGGTTGTGAAGCATTCTATAAAAGGAGACCATCTTTGGTCCAAACAAGCTACAAAGGCAGGCCTTGATCTTGCAAGTAGCTTTGAGCAGGTTCCTGAACCAGTGTGCAGGCCACCGCGGCAGCATGAATGAAAAGCCCAGGCATGGCTTTGTGCCTGAATATTTTCCTTATCTGAGGGCTGAATATCTAAATGTGAAACTCCACATATGTGCTAGGAGTGCCATCCTCTTATTCTACACCAGTGTTCTTCCTTCTCCAGCCCCTCTGGACACTCTGATGTCCATGCATTGTGCAACGTTACAGTCAATGAAATGCTAGCAGCCACTGCAAAGGATTATTGTGGTCTTCCCTGGCCCCAGTGTCTTCTTCTTGCCCTGTCCCAGGCTCATCCGTGTCCCTGCCCCAGTCCCCAACCAGCCCAAGGGGCATTTTCTGCCAATTTAGCTTCCTGAAGGGGAGCAAAGGCATTGACAGGAGGTGGAGGGGAGAGCAGGAATGGCTTTTGGTGGCTGCTAGTCATTAGCTGGGATTTGATGCAGTGTGACCACACAGTACTGTCGCATCCACGATAGGAACAATAGCATGCACTGGACCCAGGCTGGATGTCCAGGTGCTGAGGGGATGAGTGTGCTCTCAAAAGATAAGTAGGGACCCAAGTAAACATGGCCTGAGCTTAGGGTGAGCCATTATCTTGAGGGTTTTTCTGCCTGAAGCCTCTGTATTTTTCTCAGGGCTATGAACAAATGGGATGATTCTTCAGGGCAGCGTAAGTGGGAGGAAGAGTGCCCATGGAGTCCCCTTCCCTCAGACCTGCTGGTGGATGGGCCCTGGATGGCAGCCAAGTCAGGGCAGACATCAAAACCCAGGGCCTTCAGCATCCCTGTCCTACCAACTGTGTGGTGTCCATCTTGCATCTCCTCCCACTACACCTTCCCTCCTTGGCTTGAGACAAGGTTCTGGCAGGGCTGTAGAGGCACAACCCCTCCCTTGGCCAGGGCGTGGTGCATTGGATCTCTTTGCCCTTCTCTGGTAAAACTCTTGTCCCTACTGGGACTCTCAGACACTGCGATAATGAAAATAAGATGAAATAGCACCCAGTTCATTTGGTGAAACTAAAATTGATTTTTAATTTTTAATAGGTTGACTCACCACTTGTGGGCATTGCAGACAGTAGTTAAAAACTACTTTGCACTGGAGTCAGAAAGTCAGAACTAATTAAAGAATATGTCCACAAAAACACTACTAATAGACTGAAGGGAAGACCTTAATTAGAAATTTGAGAGGTAGTAACCCTCCTGTTAATAATGCTTAAATGACATTTGGGAGCCATGCAAAATAAGTAAACAGCTCCTCTCCTCATAACTGCAGCCAAAGACCAAAAGGAAAATCTAAATAGGGCCTGGATGCTGCCACTCCAGAGCTGAAACAACCTCCTTCTCAAAGCAGTCTTGAGTCTTGCTCTCCACTTAGTAACAAACAGCACTGCAGCACTTAAAAAAAATCTGTAGAGTGAGGCAGCAAGGTGACTCCAAGGACTGTAAGGCATGAGCAATAGTACGCAGCAGCTAGAACACCTCAGCCTACACAATATGACTTAACTCTTTTCTTAAAGCAAGGCTCCAGGCACATCTTGGGTTATCTGGCATACGCAGCCACGCAGGGCTCAAGAGACATGCAACTGAAGCAAGAGAAATATTTCAGGCATGTGGACAGGGATGTGGTGATTTGGTAATGACCCATGCTGGAAGGATAACCAGGCTAGTGAAATACACTGCTCTATGAGATTTCATTTCTGTTCAGAAACAGAAAAGGAAAGAAAAGGAAAAAAAAATTATTATAATGTGCTCATCAACACAAGCCTGAAATCCTGTAATTATATATATTATTATATATATATCACACACATATATATGTAATTAGCAAACTTGGACAATAGTGCAAGTCCAAAAGTGTCCTCTCATAACCTACTATGACTGACCCCAGTGCAGCCTGCTCTGACAGACTCTCCCAAACTCCATTTCTCTTTGCCCTCCAGCTGGTGTTCTGGGTCACAGAGCTGGGGCTGGCATGGCTGGGGAGCCACACGGTCCCATGGGCAACCTGAGACCAGCTGCCATGGCACCCACACCTCCCATCAGCACCCGTACCTCCATCAACACCCACACCTCTGCCGGCACCCACACCTCCATCGGCACCCGCAGCCGGGGTGGGGAGTGTGGGTGCTGAGGGAGTTGTCTTTTGACAAGTGCTGTGTCAGAGCTGAGGCATTAAAAATAACCACGGACATGTTCAGGCACGATACCTCTTACACAAAAGAAGTGCTGTGAATTCCTCCATACCTTTTGTGTTGTGGCTGCCAGGAGAGAAATCTACTTAAATTATCATATCGCTCAGAGAAGGGGGGGGGGGAGAAAAAAACCCCATACAAATTTAAAGAGTGATAAAAAGAAAGGCTTTTGCTAATTTTTAGCACATTACCAGAGGACCTAGAGCCACCCCCTTCCTCTTCTAATCCATGGACCAGGAGTAGTTTGAGGTGTTTCATGTTCTCTGGGCGCTGTGGGCTGCATAAGCACAGAATATCTAAATGTTGGTTTGTCTGGTTGCCGATGCCTGGAGGTTTTGTAGCACCCTTCCCTGGGCACTCCTTGCAACAAGGCATAAATGTACCCTACCAGAAACATTTAAAAATGGAAAATTTTGTCAAGGTCACAGTTCTTGCATCTTTCTCATTTTCATTAGCAAGCCAATCTTATTTTAATTTTGCAAAACTTTCAACTAGTTTTTTAAAAAAAATAAACCAAACATGGGTAATAACATGAATAACATGTTACATGGCAGAGTGCACTAGCAACAGGCTTATCCTATGTCCCAGCCAGGAGCAGCTTTCAGTAGCGATTTCTTCTGTCTCCACAAAGCAGCTGCCATGGCAGGGGAAAGACCAGAGCCCAGATACTGAATGCAGCATCTGGAGCATTTAGGGTAGGGGAAGGAAGACAAAAGGGAAAAGGAAGATTAGCAACCTCCAGCCAAAGCATGGGTGCTTGAATTGGAGCATGATCAAGGAACGAAAGTGTGATGCCACCTTGCAGAGCGCCCTGTAAGGTGACTGCGGCCATCGTGAGCCGTGGGGATGGGGCATTGACAGCAGTCAGAGCTCTGCTTTCGGATGCTCCGGAGCCACAGAGAAATTCTGCAGCCTCTGAGGCCTCCACTTTGATGCAAAGGGAGCGTGGGGTGTCTTTGGGATGTGCCTAGAGAGCAGCCACAGCTGTCGCTGTCTGAGCACAGTGCTGGGTTCAATCTCCTTTGCTCCCAGCCCTTTTTTGTGAAGTCTGGTCTCGGGCGCTGACAGAGAAGATCGCGTTGTGTTTGTGTCACTTCTTCTGTTACAAAGCCCTTTGTTAGGCATTTGGGGCTCCCTATCTTAAAAAAAAAAAGAAAGGAAAAAAAAAAAGAGCTCTCAGCACAAGCTATTGCTGCCATTCAACTGTGATTAAAAGCCTGCAAGCCATGACATTAAAATAACTTTGTATCAGCTTTCACCACCTTCTTGTAGAGGGAGGCTCTTGCCACCATACATCTTTTGAAGAACAGGACCCCCCAAGATAAAGGCATATCTGCTGCACCCCTGCCCTTGAATACCTGACAGTAGAAACCTTACCTAAGTCACAGGCAGGAAAGACCATTTTCATCTGCTGCCTGAATCAACTATTTTCAATCTGCTTTGGTGTAAGAAACAAGGTTGTTCAGTTCTGTTGAAACAACTCCATTGTGCCCCACAGCGAAAACGTGATAGACCTCAATGGGAGGGGGAAACTGGCGTCTCACCACCCAGAAAAGCTGGGGACAATCTGTGTGTGTGCCCATGCTTCTTCCCTTCACAAAGCCCTTCAGGAGAAGAAATGAAAGGCAGTGCAGCAGGCTGGTATTAACCAGCCTCAGCCATTCAGATACTTAGCTGAGTTATCAACTTAGTCTGAAAAAGAAAAGATTTCAAAACCAAACCATTGATGGTAATTAACAACTGCACTTTGTGGGCTTTCAGTCTAATGAATACACAAATGAAAAATCAATGGAGGAGGCTTCCAAAAATGAACACGGCAACAATCTTGATCTTCGAGTTGGCTCAAAGACAGCTCCTCCCAAACCAGCTCTAAGGCTGTGTTCTTACTGTACGTTTCTGTTACTTCATTGCAGAGCCTTCCCTCTGAGGAACTCATTAGTCCTTTTATTGATAAAACAAATACAAGCTTAATTTTCAAATTAAAAAAGCATTAAAATAATTACATCTCCAAATTCCCTAGTTCAAAAATTATAGGAGATCAAATCTGTCAAAGGCAGAAAATGATTCTGTGATCTTCTGAGGGTCATTTGAAAAATTTGCTCAGAATGAAGCAGCCGCACTGAATAAAACTTTAAATGAAGAGGATTAAGCTCTGCAAACCACCAAACTCAGCTGAAGCTGCAATTCAACATTATAAATTGCCAACTTCATCTTTTTTTTGTTGGAGAAATACAATATGCATTTGTCTTTGTTACAAAGAGGTTCTGCAGTTCTGAGATGAATACACTATAGGGCTAACAATTGCTAATCACATCCAAAGGCTGGGGGAAGGCACAAATCGCATCCCTTGGGGTCATTTTATGGGCTCTATTGCCTCTGGATGGCAGTCAGGCAGACTTCTGCTTCCTACCTGGTATTGCTTCTGAATTATGTCTCTGCCTGGAACAAGGTTTTGGCAATGAAACATTCAGTTTCAGCCAGCCTGAATTATCTGTGAATTCTGTGAAATACTCACTGCTCGAGAGAAAACTTGAGAAAATTTGTGCAACTGCCAGTCAGAAAACCACATGGGATGGGGAATCACTCCCAGCAGTCAGGACATTGTTCTGAGATGCAACATGACTTACATTTCCTTCTTTTATGTATTGTTTTCCTCAGGTCAGAACTTTGGTCTATCTACATCTTCCTATCCTTTCCACCACGCTGTGGAATATGATACTCCATCACCCCATCCTAGTGTTGCAAGCCCAACCCATTGCTGTGATGAAATGAAAAGCATTAAAAAAAAAACCCCAAACAAACATTTGAGGGTCGAATACAATACTTAGTTTTATTTGAGGAGTCCTTCATATTTGCCCAGAATTCAGAAATATTGTGATTTGGGGTGGATCCAAAATGAAACTTTGGGTTTGGTGTACTTACAATATTGTAAAAGCAGCAATTCCCACAGCCTCTCCCTTCCTGACAGCAACTGCATCTGATCTCATGTGGCAGATTTTGTGCTGCTGCTGCTGCCTTCATTGATTAAATTTTTCTGCAACCCAGAAGTTGCCTCCATATGCAAGTAAGGAGAAGACTTGGCGTGATGTTTTCAGGTACTTTGGGTCAAGTGATAATTTGGCTGCTGATAGCTCAGAGGCAAGTACAGCTGCCATTATCCACCCAGCAGCAGTTCTTCTGTACCAGCTTTCCAGCCACAGAAAACGTTTTGTAATTAGGAGGCCTTGGGACAGAGAGAAGTTGCTGGATGCAGACTCAGACAGGCATTTTAAAAAATATTTGCTGTTTATGCCCAGTGTGTGATTCCTGCTTTCATCCCACTCCAAAGTGAGCGAAGAGTCAAGCTCCACCACCTCCTGCACTGGGCTGGGGGGGGAGGTGCAGAACAGCTCTGTTTGGGCAGCCACAGTCTCTTACTCTTCATTTTAAGCCTGTCTCAAGGTCCTGCTCCTAATTTTGTGGGATGTTCTTACTGCAGAAACAGCCTTTGCTGGTGGTTAATCACTGCAGCAAGCGAAGGTCTTCTTATGCATTTGCTTGTGTTTGGTTTCTTCTAGTGCTCACTCAGTTTCTCAAACCGTGGCTTGAGCAGGACCAAGAGATAACGAGGATGCTGAGCTTGCCACCACCCTGGCTGATGGCCACAGGACCCTGGGGATACCAAATACCTCGTACCTCCACCCAACTGGGGTATGAGGCCTGTATGACTGTTTGAAGGCCACAGGAGCTGTTTTCCTGCTGCTCTGCATGTCAAGGGAGCTAATCAGCACCACTGGCTTTCATCTTTTAGTTGACATGGTGGCATTGGACAGATGGCTGGACTTGATGATCTTAGAGGTCTTTTCCAACCTTAAAGATTCTATGATTCTATGATCTTTATGGGATGACCACGTTTTCAAGAGGTTATTCAAAAGTGGAAAATCTAGGAACACTGGAAAGCAAAGGCAAAGGAGACCAAAGTTTTGACAGTGTCTTATTTCGTCTTTGCTGCCCTGAATTCTCTGCGCCTTTGAAGAAGCGAGCCTGCAGAAAGAGGGGTCGCCTCACCATGGGGGAAGCAAACTGTCAGATGCTTGCATTGTTCTTGGCCCTTACCTGGAGCAGGTAGCTCGGACCAGCCAAGTAAGAATAAATGAAAGATGGTCTGAAGCACATGAAAGCTGGTGAGCCTACATCGGTGCTTCGCCAGCGGGGAGAGCTTCCTGACTCCCAGCCCTATGAAGTGGAGCAGTTAAGTATAGCTTATCCAGATAAAAGGACTTTCCTCTGAGAACCTGAATTAACAAGCAAGTTATAACTGGTGCCTGGTCTTCAGCGTGCGATTAGCCGGGTTTCTCCTCCTTTTAGATTTTTAAAGCCATGAATCCCACCACGCTGGTGAGATCTGCATGCCAGGCCCAGCTGGAAAGTGTTGTGCCCCCACAGCACCCACCTGTGCCCCAACAGTCAAGCCTCTTTTCAAGCAAAATGCAGAAACAAAACCCACAGAACTGCAACCCTCTTCTGTGGGAAAGATGGGCGGAGAGCTGTTACAAAAACATAAAAGTTCTGCATTATAATATGTCCTTGCTCTTGGAAGCACAAATAAAAGAAGTTTAATGATTTCTTGCTCTGAGAGAGTTACAGCAGTCAAAGCTTGTTATGTTTCTGGAAGTTTCAAAGCAGTTGAAGGAGGATGAGATGACAGTTCTTCAAACAGTTGTATTTGGGCACAACATGGTGGGAAGGTGCAGCTAGTGCCAGGTGTTGGTCAGCTCCCAGTGAGCCCACTGACCCATCAGTGGTGGTACCCACCCTGGAACCAGAGCATCCTGGCTGCTGCTGTCGACACTGCTATGTCTGGTGAAGGACAGACATTTTTCTCTGAAACTGGCTGCTTGTAATCTATAGTAAAAATATTTTATGGGAAGAAGCTGTGGCAAAGATAATTTCCAACCTAATGTTCCACCAACAGTTCTGTGGCATACTTCAAGACTGAGCTTGATTCTTGTTTCTGACACAAAGATGTACAGAGTGGCATAAGAGGAGCAGACTTATGCTGTATGAAGAAGTCTTCTGTCCATGTCCCATATGTCACCATCAAGAACATATACTCTAAAGAGGTAAAGGGAACAAACACCGATTAGGGAGACATCTCACAGAGTCATCACAGGGCTATTCATCCTGAGCGAGGTGAGGGCATTGCCCTCCCTAGCAGCTTCAGATGAGCCAACATGACTAACTTTGAGTAGAAGACATCTAAGGCTGGATGTAAGGTGAATGCTCAAAGATCTTGGCAGGGCAAAGTCCATGGCAAAGCTTTGAGGTGACCCCATATGTTCCTAGACTGCATTAATTGTGTAATCAATGCAGACAAATGAGGTGCTAGATTAGCTTTATTTGAAATAATATTCAAGTATCATAAAGCAGGATGGCACACAGATTATTGCATCATCACCAGTCTATAATGACTTTAAATTGATCAATGGGCTAGAAGTTTCACTTGAAAGAATTCAGTCCCTGGCAGACTGGAATGTGGTGGGAATGCTTATGGTTGCCTTCTCCGTCTCCAAAAATAAGCTGATAAATGAACACCTCACCCCAAATTCTGTGTGGCTGAATGGAGGTCTGGGAAGGCCATGCTGGACACTGGGATGGCCAGGTCAGCCCCAGCCAAGGTGAGGGGCAGGGAGACCTATGGCCATCTGATGCACAGTTGGTTGACCCACCTGGGATGAATCTGTTCTCAAGAGGACGTACAAAGGAAAGGTATTGGTTTCCTCTGGCCTACAACCACTAATTAACTGGCATCTTGGCTGATATTAATTGGTACCATTGCTGCTTCAGGAGAGAAGCCAGAAACTGAGCAGGGATGTCTGTCTCCTCTTCCTGAAAATGAGCTTCTTGCAGCACGGGCTGGTGTGTGTTAGCAAAAAGTTGAGAGGAAGTCATGCTCAGCCTCTGCCCAGGTGGCACCTGCATACAGCAGTGTGGACAGTGCCAGTCCCATGGGGGATGCCAGCACCATCAAGGATGCTCAGGGGCACCTAGCCCTCTGGCCGCCAGAGCAAGGTAACCATGCAGCAATGCCACAGCAGATGTGCAGCAGAGGCATGGGAAGAGTCAGAGGTTGGCACCTCATGCTGATTTCATTGGAGCCCATCATGAGCAAGCCAACCAGATGTTGTTGCTTTTTCAAAGCTGTGTAAATGAAGAGGTTTGATCTGTCTGATGTTACACCCACAGCCAGGTGTTGCTGCTCTAAGCTGCCTGTCCCTCTGAGTGCCACATTTTGTAGGAATCAGAGGTTGGCTTTGGGAGGTAATGACTCTGGCACAGCTTTTCCAGTTTGTCAAGGACTTCTGAGTAAAAAGAATAATTGTCTTCATTGTTGATCAGCTGTTAAAGTGGTGATGATACTGCCTGGGACAGGTAATAGGATTTGTTTGCCCTAGGAAACTGTGTAATGGCTGACAAGTGAGTTTCCATGTAAGGAAGTTTTAAAGAATGGTGTCATGGGCCAATATTGTCGTGCAGATGTGGCTGTGCCAGCTGTGGTTACCTCCTTTGCATGTACTCCCTCTTCTGCCTTGGCTTCAGTAAGCTAGGTTGGTGCAACCAGTGGGGACCAAGTGACTGCAGAGCTCTCCAGAGGCCACTGAAGATGTGTTTTTGATATCCCTTTTGCTTGCAGACCGCAAGAGGTAGGTGGTAAATTCCCTTGGAGAACTCATGGCATTCAACTGGAAGCAGCATGGCTTTCCATCAGCTCATCTGTTTGTGTGACAAATGCTTGGCTGACAGATAGTTCTGCAGAGTGGCCAAAGTAAGAGAGGGAAACAAGAAGCAGAGCCGGATGGGGCAAATCCTGCCCATCCTGCCGCTTTCCTGGTGCCTGCTTCCCTGCAGCCATACTTTCCCTGCAGCCTCCTCCTGCTCCCTGGGCTCCAGAAGCCCTCAGAAGTCCAGCCTACATTCACCACATGCCGTGCAAAAATGAGTCAGTCATTAAGGCTTTTAAAGATGACGCAAGAACGACTGACACACATGTATCCAGTGCGTGGGACAGGCGGGTGGCGGGGAAACCTTGCGCGAGTGACTGATGTGCCAAATCTGTTTTCACTTGCTGCAAAGAGCAATTTTGTCTGTTATGGGCAAGCAGGAGGCAAATTTTAATTTTTATTTTTTTTCTGTTAGCTGCAATCACATTGTAATTTGTCCCACAAATGAACCAGGCTGTGTTCTTACAGGAAAGAGCAAGGATATTTCTACTTTTTTTAGGAAGACCAAGAAACCCATGGCACGTTCAGCAACTCTATGGCATGTGTTTGATTTTTGCCATCCCTCCTGGAAAGTGGACATTTGAGAGGAAACTTCCTTCATTGCTTCCCTCAGATTTGGGAGGGGATTAGTTTTCCTCTTATGTAATTATTCCAGTGTGCCTATGGCAGTAGGTGTCAGTCTTACAATTGCAAAATTGAAATGGATGATCTCAAGTGGTGACTTGCTTGAGAAAGGAAAGGCTTGCTCAGCTCTCACCCATCTAGGTCTAGATGCTGAACTTTGGGTGCCATGTGGTTTTCTTGCATTTTGTTGACTTGTTTTCAGTAAGCTACAGTGTCCCTGTACCCTCCATTCTCAGGGAAAATCGGAGGGGGCGGAGGGGAGGCAGGGTGCGTTATATAAACAATGGATTATTATGCTTCAAGGAAGGAATGATTCTCATCAATGACAGATAGACTATGTAAGCCCAAAGATCCACCTTCTTCCACTAAGTTTGGAGTTGTTCAGTTAAGCTCAGGACCCTCGGGCTGGGTTTGCAGAACTACCTGCTGCTTCCATATGTATGTGATCTCCCACCAAAAATAAATTGGTCATTTTAGTAGATACTGCCTCATCCACCATATTTACAGGCTGAAAAGAGTGACAACCAAAGGATAGTGCATGCTAAGCATCTTTCCCCTCATGCCTAACTGTGGTTGTGGCTAACCCAGTGATGCACTGCAGATTTCATCTGACAACACTAAAAAAAATCCAACCCAAAGCCAAGACCCATCACATAGCCACTCTCCCTCAGTGCTGAGAAAGGGCCCACGCTGGAAGACCTGGGTGTACCCAGGGCATCCCCCTCTGCCCCACCTTGTGCCCTGCCTAGAAACTTCACCCCTTGGCTCTCTGCCTACCTGTTTTCATAGAGGGAGGTGGCACCCTCAGCTCTTCACACATTACCCCAAACCCAGCAGAGACTTTGGGAAGTATATAGTATATAGTTCTATTCATATAGTTCTTTATCTCCAGAAGAGGATGGTTTCTGAAGTGCATCCCATTTGCTTCTAGAGAACGATGAGTTTGTCACTGGAACAGTTTGGGGTTTAAAAAGGGTCTGGCAGATTGGAAGTAAAACCTCTCTGCAGAAAACACTTGGCAGCTCTTCTCCCCACACTCCTGATCTACCAGTGCATAAACTAGGCCCTGCAAGTATCCTCATCAAATTTACCAGGAGCAGACTATAGCTGTTTGCATTATATCTAAGACAGGGTTGGGTTTTTTTCCATGCTCTCCTTGTCTTGTATTGCAGGAAAGCACACCAAGAGTTAAAATTTATAAAAAGATTCCACAGCCCTTTTTCTCTCTTTTTTTTACAAAGGCTAATTTAAATTTATCACACCAAGCTGGGAACATTTTATGGGACCTCTGACTTGAAACGTTGGCAACACATCACCACAGAGGTCTGCCTTCCCTTTTCAAAAAACCCATGGAAATATTAAGCTGGAACGGGCTGAGATGGCCAGCCAGCTGTCTACTATTTGAATTCCATGAAAACTCAAATACAGCTGCAGATTCAACTTTGTTCTGGTCAAGTATGGCAGTCATGGAATGTGCTCCTTTCCACTGGGGCATGAATAGTGTCAAAATTAATGCTATTCTCTTAGCAGTACAGATTAAAGGCTGTTTGACAGTTCCCTGAAGGCATGTGTAAATGGGGAATTACTCAAGAGTGGATTGGTTTCTAAGTAGGTCCCATAAAGATCAATTTCGGACTTTTTTTCCACTGAACATTTTAATCTGAGGAGAGAAAAAAATAAAAGAAGGAAAAAAAAAAGAAATCATGACTGAGAAGCTTCAAGGTGGCAAAAAAAAATCATGTACTAGGCATGGACACAAGAAACCTGTGGGCATTTTAAAACAGCTAAATATGGAGTTGATAACCTGTAACTGCAGAGCACAGGTTGCATTTACAGAACTCAGTCTTGCAGGTATGATGAGACCCACCAAAAAAAAACCCCTGAGCATCATAAAATATGCCTGCTGCTGTTCAATAATAGCCTGCACTGCACCAGTGGGTCTGAACAAGGTGTGATCAGAGGCTGGAGAACCAGGACAGGCTCCAGGAGGAGGAGCAGAAGTAGTAGGAGGAGGAGGGTGCATCCATGACCATTGACAAAGTGGACTATCCATTACCTGCACCCTGGTTAGGGCAGGTGTTGAGAACACGAAGAAAGTTCAGGGGGAAAAAAAGCCAAAACCCAAGGAATGTGATAGGAAAAACATGCTAAATAATGAAATGATCCAGGAGCTCCATCCATTTTACTTAAGCAGAGGGAAGAGACACAATCACAGTCTATAGCTACCAACTTACAGAACAGGAATCTGAAGGCTCTTCACGTTGCAAAGAAGCAGGCAATGGCCTCGTGTTGAAAATAGAAAACTTCGGATGAGAAACGGTGCAAATCATTAAGTATGTGGTTATTTGAGTCTATTTAGCTTCTTGGTTTCTACAGTACTGGAAATTTTGAAATCAATTGATTTTTTTTTTCCCTAGAGCAGATGCTCTTGCTCCAATTAATTTGAGGAAAACTTACAGTCTGCCATATGCAGACAGTCAGAGAAACGGTCACTAGCAGTTCCTTCCTGGACTTTTAATTCGTGAGGATAAACCCCAAATTATTACATGTTCTTGAGATATATTTTATGCAAGACAGAACTCTGTCACCTATACATGAGTGCTGATATAATCATACCCCTGATGCTTGTTTACTTAAACTGAGATACCTAAATTCTGCTTACAACCTATTTCAGGCACCAGCGATATGACGGCAGCATCCTCTGCGAGGAGACATGGGCCTCCTGTCCTCCCACTCCAGCTGTCTGGGAGCTAGAGCAGGGCAGGCTGGCTGTGGCTGCTCCTGCCTGCTTGCCAGGGACCAGGGAGACACCCCACGCTTCATGTGATCCTACCAGGATTTGCAGATAATAGAGGTTTGCTCTGTAGCGAACAGCCTCGATGTTCCCCCAAATAAGAGAATTAATTCCAGCGACACACACGCAGCTTTTAGCAAAGAAAACAAGGGATCCACAAAAAGCTCCTGAGCTAGTTCAGTTGAAAGAACAACACATAAAGATACAGGAAAAGGATGAGGCAGGAAGATTTTTGTGGCTAAATCAGTCAGTAGCGCTGACATTCTGAAAGCACAACGTTGTTTGGGGGGGGTTTTATGCATGTGTGCCATCCCTTTCTTTTTTTTTTAAGGGTCCTGCACCCTTGGTCAGAAGGAAATATCACCCCAGGGTGAGAGTATAGGAAGCATACAGCAGGTTTTATTCATACCAAGAACCCCAAACTGCTCCAATGCTAACAAATTGAAAAATAAAATGAGATGAGGAAGCTGGTAGATATGTGAGGCACATTGTGAATGACACACTGCTAATAAAACTAATTCCCTTTCTGAACAAGGATGGATGTCACAAAAGCCTCTCTCCTTTGAATAGGAGGGCCTGAATGAACTAAAAAATTGTGCCTCTCATATAACCTTTTTGTGTGAATGAATCATAGTTCTGGCGCAGAAAGTTAAAAAAAGGTCTTTTAAAAAAAAAATTCACAGCAAGGTAACAATAAAATTTCTGTGTAAAGCATACAATGAGTTCTTTTATTAATCTTTATCTTGCAAATCGACCAGTATTATTCCCTCCTGTTTTGATCTCATTTTATTTCCTGGGTAAAGCCAAAAGGCTGCAGTTGGAGGGCTGCTTTAATGTATGCCCCGAGTGTGATGATATTTGCATAACAGTAGCTTTCGGGGAGGCTCTTGTTTTCCACAAACTGCACTGCTTGCTTACACGGTATGAAAATCTTGATTGGATTTATGGCCCATTAAGAATTCTGTTCATTAGGCACCCACCCCTGCAGATACCTCAGCAAATCTTCAGTTTCATTAACAGCCCCGTTCAAGTAAACACAACCACCGCAGGGCACAGAGTTTTGGCCTTAGCACGCACCGAACCGGGCTCTCGGGTGCCATTAACCATTCTGAGGTGCGAGGGGTTGTGGGTGGAGGATGGAGCAAGGGGGATGCCTGCTCCAGGGCCCTGCAATGGCTCTCAGCTGTCTAGTGCCTAGTGCCTGTTGGAGAAATCACAGAATCACAGAATCACAAGGTTGGAAAAGACCTTTGAAGATCATCAAGTCCAACCGTTCCCATCCTAAGCTAAGCCATATCCCTAAGTACACATCCAGGGATGGTGACTCAACCCCCTCCCTGGGCAGCCTGTTCCAGGCCCTGACAACTCTTTCAGTAAAAAATTTTTTCTAATGTCTAATCTGACCCTGCCCTGGCACAGCTTTGTGCCATTTCCCCTTGTCCTATCTCCTGTCACCTGGCTGAAGCGACCATCACCCACCTCTCCACAAACTCCCTTCAGGTAGTTGTAGGTGGTGATAAGGTCTCCCCTCAGCTTCCTCCAAGCTAAACAGCCCCAGCTCCCTGAGCCATTCCTCATAGGATTTGCCCTCCAGCTCCTTCCCCAGCCTGGTTGCCCTTCTCTGGACTCGCTCAAGGACCTTGATGTCCTTCTTATGGTGAGGAGCCCAGAACTGGACACAGCACTCGAGGTGCGGCCTCACCAAGGGGCACAATCACCTCCCTAGACCTACTGGCCACACTATTTTTGATACAAGCCAGGATGCCATTGGCCTTCCTGGCTGCCTGGGCACACTGCTGGCTCATATTCAGCCTGCAGTCAACTGACAGCCCTAGTTCCTTCTCTTCCTGACAGCTCTCCAGCCAGTCTCCCCCAAGCCTGTAGCGCTGCATGGGGTTGTTATGTCCCATGTGCAGCACTCCACACTTGGCCTTGTTAAACCTCATCCCACTGGTCTCAGCGCATCGGTAAAGGGGGACCCAACGCAGATAATGATCTGCTCTGTGATTTGATCCCGCAGCAGCCCAGACCCCGCGGATGGTCCAGCAATGCTCAAACTGATCTCTGATGTCATATTTGATTTGCACAGCGTGGTAAACTGGATGTGTTCATCACAGAGAAGATGGGTTGTTCCCAAACGTTAATATTCTTCACTGGTTACTTTGTACAGCAGAGTGATAGCTAATGGATAATGCTAAGCTAATACTGGTGATTGATATTGAGGAAATCTTGGGCATTTCATGTTGATGAAATTAGTGTACATTCAGAAATAACAAATATTGCAGTTATTAATATATCCAACTGAGAAAAAAAATCACTAAATCATCATGACACTCTTATCACTGGTCCAAAATAAAGACTTAACTGAAACCTTGAGGGAAATTATTTATCTACATTGGGAAAATTACCATTGAAGTTACAGCACGGTTCATCACCTCTGTTAGCTGAGAAATTTGAGGCAGATAATTTATTTCATAATTGACATATTAGGATAACCATGCTAAACCATTGCTCAATAATAGAGCATTTTTGGTTCATAAACATCTGTAAAATAAATGCTTCATCTCCTGAAGTTGATGGTGAAACTCTCACTGATGAAATCAGTGCAAATAAATACCTGCAAATGAGACACCACTTTTCCAAAATAATTTTGCATTTTGGGACTGGAAACTCATTGTTTGCCTCTAACCCTCTCTTGGTGCAGGAACACAAACAGCCATACCACAGGGTCACTTTTTCCATGAACAAAACGACTTGTTTTTGTCCCACCAGCAGCTTGTGACAGTCGTCAGCAGCTCCTCAAATGTGGTGTGCCAAAGCCCATTTCCCTTCTCTACACTGAAGATGAAGTGTGCTGGCCACGCTTTGCAGAAGTCACAGATGCTAACACTCCAGGAAGAAGGATACCCTGTCACCTCACCAGCTCTATGATACACTGAGTATATACTATAAGCTATTGGAAATCTGCCTGCATGCCATCTTTGGCCATCTTTCCTTAGTCTCTTGGTCTATAATATACAGTGCAATATCTTGATTCTTTTATTGTGCCCATTCCTCATTAAGCAAACCACATATTAGTATAACAAGCAACCCTCCCAGACATCATTATTCCAGCTATTAGGTCTTCTTCATCCTCTTCATTACTCAGTCACACAGATTTGCCTTATGACTACATTTATTGCTCTTATTTTGACACACACAGACACGCAGTATGTGATGATGACTCAGTCATCATTATCCCCCAAACGATTGTCTTTAAATATATGGAGTCTTTCAGCATCCATATACAATCCTCACTCTCTGCAATAATTTTTGCATGCCTGTGTTTCCATTCCATACATATAAATTTCTTGTGTTAAATCTGAGCAAAGCTAATAATCCTGAAAATGTTCAAAATCAAAAAGCATTAGAGTTTTAAAGCAGGAAAAATGTTAAATAACCTTTTTTTAAAAGTGTGTATTAATCTCCATTTGCATAGCCTCTGAACTGCAGCTCTTTCCTCTATTTTCATTAAGGCAAAAATTGGCTCCTGACCATAAACCCAACAAGGTTGAATATATAACATACCTGAAAATTCCTGGCATTTAAATGAGTTGGGCCAGTGTAGTTCTTTCTCTCTCTTTTTGCTGGCTTGCTGTTATGCCCAAGGCCATCTTGCCATACATTACTGCAGCAGCACCCAGAAGGAGAGGAGGAGGTGGGACTGAAATGGGGGCGCCTGCCATGCCACACACCCTGGAGTCCAGGGGTGTCTGCCCCAAAACTTTTCAAGCTAAAAGATCAGGTGAAGCAGAGCAGAGAGGCCTGGAGGAGCAGCAGCAGCTCCTCTGATGTGCTGAGTACCTCAGTGGCATGGTCAGGTTTAGATGCCTGGTTCTCTGGTACTCCAGAGAAAAAGGAACCAGGCTTGATTTCATAGAGATTCATCCCACAAAGCCTCTAGTCCTGCACACAGGGGAAACAATAATACCTTTGGCTGAGACTGCTGGGGGTTTTGCTTCTTTCCTTCTCCCCTTGCCTTTCTCCTTGCTTGCTGTTCACCTCTTTCCTTTTCCTTTCACACTGCAAGAACAAATGATGAGAAGCCACTAGTAACTGACACTTAAAATGGGAAAGAGAAAAATGGTAGCAAACATCATCCTTCAGACAGCTTAAAAAGCTGCCATAATGATTTCTATGTGTCTATGTCCCTGAAAAGGATTATTTTAAACTCAAACTTAGCAGAGAGAAATTAAGTCTATTGCCTTGAGGTGAGTTCTGGAAGCGGGGAAGAGGGGTTTCACAGATAAGTTCCTCAGCCTATAGTCCAGCAGCACAGCCCAAGAAATGGGACTAAGATTTGCACAGAGAAGGCTCTTCTGAGTTCTGTGTGACCCTTTTAGTATGTCCAGCTTGTCAGGGATGACCTGCAAGCACTTAAAATGTGGGTACCTCACAACCTCTTTTCCACTACTGCCAAAATCAAATCTCCTTCCATGATGTACCTCAACAGGCACCCGGAGCACGAGCCATTCTGTGCATTTGATTTAGCCAACACTCTTTCTTTATGAATTGGTGAATGTAAAGGAAAAAGTTGATCTAAAAAACCAAAATAAAATCCATACTACTTCAAGAAACACACAGCCCTAAAACTTAGGTTTGCCTGAACAGGCAGCAGCCAGAAACAAAACTCCCTTTTCTTTTGTCCTTGTGTGGCCCCTTCCAGCTTCTCCGCTCCTTTTGGCTGGTGCCTCCCAGAATCTTTACTGAATTGTGTGTTATTTCATTTGACATTTTGGGTCTTGGGCTGCGTCATTGATCACATAGAGAGGAATTCAACAGCCTAGTTTCCAGGCTAGGTCACTGTCTGAGATAACTGCTGTACACTGAATCAAGCTCGATTTTTTTGTGTGTGTGTTTGAATTGCATAATCCGATTCCAAACAAGAACGTAGAACACATCGTTTATCAACATAAAACCAGCAATATGCCTCAGCACCTCAGCTGAATTTGTAATTTGGCCCTGTAGTTCATGCGTGACTTCGAGAGGCTTTCAAGAAATTCTTGCATTATTTCTGGGGATGTGCAGAAGGGTTTGAAGATTTATGATTTCTCAGTGGCATTTTCATCCATAATTATTGCTAAAAAATGAGTTCCAAGAAGGTGTTGGCATTTCTACTGCAATATAAACTTGGGCTAGTTTTTCTTCCATGAAGAATGATTTATTTCCCTTTCCATTTGAAACCCTGATTTACAGTTATACTGGGGATTGTGGAAAAAGTTGGTTAGTAAGAAGCAAAAGTCATCCTTTCAGGTAAATGGATATTTCCCTTTTTCCTTTATCTCAGTGACAGCCACTATTCTCTTTATAAACAACTGGGGTACAGACTATTTTAATATTCTGGCAGCTCAGTGTAGATCTCAGGCAATGAGGAGAATGTCATTTGTGGTTTTGGTTTTAATACTTATTTGGCAGTATATCAATTAGGAAATCTGTGGTTAAAGTCTGTAGGGATTTCCTGTGGTTTGACTTGGGAATGTCACCTTAGATTTCCTGAGAAATCTGTAGTATTTATTTAGTGGCTTTCTGTTATTTATCTTGCAAAGAATTTAGTACAAAGTGGCCTAAGGCGGGGAAAACAGTTACCATTCTATTTGGCTTCAAGTTTGCAGCGTTGCAGTCCAAGAACAGTGTGCTTGCTGTAATTTTCTTGAGACTCTATTGAGCCCGATGTGAGTACTTTTCTGACATAGTATCTTGGAACTGAACTTTCAAAGAACTCATCAGCCTGACACTGTTCTCCGGTGTGTAATGAGTGTGGCAGACAACAGCGACGTCAGGAGAATTGCTGCTCTCACTTAGGCATGCTAATGGCTTGGGTTTTGCTAACTGCCAGAATTAGACCTTTGTTGGTGTTGTGCATCTACAGGTGCGAAGGATTCACAAAGAAGAGGGCATTGTCAGGCCAGTGAATCAAACTGAGTCACACAGAAGAACAATCTCTCAGTGTCACCGTCAAATTCAGCTGCTCGCTCCATGAAGCTGAAACCCATTACATAGTTCATTTTTCAGCTGTTGAGCACATTCACATAATGTAGCTCATTCACTGTGTGTTGCCTACTTCACGTATGAATGTGCATTCACTTGAAAAGCCCATGAATACCCCTAGGTTTCCAACACAGATGCTGTAGTGTGGTGCATTCAGCTTATCTGCATAGCTCCAGGACTCACATGACAGTATGAATTAATTAGAAATAGAATGGCTTCCAACTTTAAGAGAAACTAAAACACTATTAAGAAGATTTAGGAAGATATAGTCAGTTTTAGTCATACCAAAAAAACCCACACAAACCCAAAAACCAAAACTCCACAGAATTCTTGTTTGGGATCTGGGTTGTTGCTGATTTCCTCCAAACTGAAGCTGAAGAACCACCCCCTTTCCCTGCCCCCATCTAGAAAATACACAGAAAACAAATGCTCCAAAACTGTGTAGAGAAATATATTGGTATTTGTATATTAGAGGTGTTCTTGTAGCACCAATAGCCTGAGGATATAGGGAAGGAAAGGCTGGCAGGTAGAATCACTACTCAATACCCTAATATGAAGTATGACATCTACCTACAGAAGGTTACCTTGATGTTGTTTGCTGTTTCCCTTCATCATTGACTTTAACACATATTTATCTCTAGAGTAGAAAGGTGCATGTCATCTGAAAGGAATACTCACCATTTTCTGGGTAAAATGCAAGAGCACTGTAATCCTAGCCCTGTTTTGCAACGAGATAGGCCTACTGTATTTCCTCAGATCTGTCCTCGTGCCATAATAAACTTTAATCAACGTATTAAGTGCTGGACAGTTGGTAGAGGGAAGAAGCCCTTTGCATCTTCAGTTACTGAATCCTCTGCATTTATTGGGGAGGTCCAGAACAGATTGGTTTCAGGTAAGGAGAAATTGCTCTGGTCTGGCCTGTGGCCAGCTCAGGAGCTGCTCTGAAGCAAAAAAAATAAAGCAGAAATACTCTTTATGGACCTATAGATGTTACTTTCTCCACATCCCATTATTTCTTCTATAGTCACAAAACCTTTCCTGACCAGCCCTTCTGCCTCCAGCCACAGCAGAGAATGGCCAATGCAAACACACATCAAAAACCCTGCCAGCAGGCTGAAAGACCCCCTGCTTTCCTTGGGAAGGGACTAGGATTATTACAATAAGTATCTTATTACAAGGATTGTTAGAGCAGATCCTTGCTCTTTGGACCAGAATACATATTTGTCAAAAGCCTGACAGCTTTTCAGTCAGTAGGATATCATTTTATTTCTACAAATCTCAAATTTTCTGATGTGACCAAAAAGAGCAGTGCACAGACCTTTGTAAAAACTCAGGACAAAACCGATTTGCAGGGGAAAAAAAAGGAGAAAAAATAAATACAAATTGTGGAAGACCAGGAAACACAGTTACATGCTACTAGATGCATTACAGGACCTTTTTTCATTGTCCCCTGATACTGTATGAGTGGGAGATATAAGTACATATGAAGTAGTGACTTGGTCCAACAGCTCCATGTCTTTCTTATGTTGGGGACCCCACAGCTGGATGCAGTACTCCAGGTAAGGTCTCACCGGAGCAGTGTGAAGGGGCAGAATCACCTCCGTCCATCTGCTGGTCACACTTGTTTGATGCAGCCCAAGATATGGTTGGCTTTCTGGGCTGCAAGTGCACATTGCCAGCTTATGTTGAGCTTCACATCCACCAACAACCCAAGTCTTTCTCAGGGCGGCTCTTAATTCATTCTCTGCCCAAACTGTAGTTGTGCTTGGGATTGCACCAACCTGTGTAGTGGACCTTGCATTTGGCCTCGGTGAACTTCATGAGGTTCACACAGGCCCACCTCTCAAGCCTGTGAAGGTTGCTCTGGATGGCATCCCTTCCCTCCAGCATGTCAACCACACCACACAGCTTGGTGTTGTCAGCAAACTTGCTGAGGGTACTCTCAATCCCACTGTCCACATTGGCAACAAAGATGTAGAACAGCACTGGTCACAGTACTGACCCCTGAGCAATGCCACTCATCACTGGTCTCCACTTGGCCATCAAGCCATTGATGAAATTCTTTGAGTGCAACCATCCAGCCAATTCCTTATTCCCCGAGTGGTCCACCCATCAAAACCACATCTCTTCAATTTAGATACAAAGATGTCATGTGGGACAATGTCAAATGCTTTGCATAATTCCAGGTAGATGACATCACTTGCTCTTTCCTTATCTAACAATGCTGTAACCCTGTCATAGAGGGCCATGAAATTTTTCAGGCATGATTTGCCCTTAATGAAGCCATGTTGGCTGTCACCGATTGCCTCCTTATTTTCCATGTGTGTAGTTTCCAGGAGGCTCTGCTCCATGATCTTGCTAGGCACAGAGGTGAGACTGGCCAGCCTGTAGTTCCCTGTGTTTTCCTTTTTCCTCTTCTTAAAAACAAGGATTATGTTTCCCCTTTTCCAGACAGTGGGAACGTCACCAGACTGCTATGACTTCTCATATATGATGGATAGTCGTTTACCAACTTCATCTGCCAACCATCTCAGGATCCAGGGATGCATCTCATCGGGTCTTGTGCACCTTTGGGTTCCTTAGATGGTCTCAAACCTGATCTTCTCCTACAGTGGGCACTCTTCATTCCCCCAGTCCCTGCATTTTTTCCTTTTGTGACTTGAGTGGTGTAGCTAGAACACTTCTGGATGAAGACTAAGACAAAAAGGTCATTGAGTACTTCAGCTTTCTCCATATCTCCTGTTTCTTTCTGGATATCTCACATGTCATTAGAGACCTGGGTCAGGGCAATTCAGTTGAGCATTATCTTTAGAAGGAGCTGAAGAGCCCTCTGGACTTCAATGGCTGTATTATTAGATCTCCATTGCTTACAATGGGGTGCAGACAGTAACACTCTGACATTTAAATTGAGGTGTCCAGAGGTGTCCATGCCCAGCCTGGTACTGACTCTGCCAGCTGGAATCAGGGGCTGTGGGGCTTTGCAAGTCAGCTTCTCTTGTGGTGAGAAGAGGCATGGGAGTTTCTGAATAGAAGTATTAAACATAGGGAAAAACACACAGTTTATCTGAGAAGAGCTGAGGCATGTTAAGAATCCTGCCTGGGGCAATCTGACGGCTTCTGTGGAAAAAGTTAACTCTTTATCTGTGGGCTGGGGTATTTCTTTCAGAACCACATACAGGGCACGACTCAGTGTGAGATTATTAAGATATCCAAAGCATGGAAAAAAACCTCAAGGGTTATTGAACTCTCCAATAATGTGGCCTGGAGGGCCAGGAATCCAAGTCCCACAAAGTGAATTGACCAGGGGGATTTGGGTCATGACTGTTCAGCTGCAGGGGAAGTAAAGTGAGCATGAGTATGACCTCGTCCTCTACTGTGCCCTGGTGAGGCTGCATCCGTCCAGTTCTGGGCCCCACAGTTCAAGAAGGACATAGAACTCCTTGAAAGAGTCCAGCACAGGGCTGCTATGATGATTAAGGGAGTGGAACATCTTCCTTATGAGGGCAGGCTGAGGCAGCTGGGTCTCTTTAGCCTGGAGAAGAGAAGACTGAGGGGTGACCTCATTAATGTCTATAAATATGTAAAGGGTGAGTGTCAGGAGGATGGAGCCAGGCTCTTCTCAGCGATGGCCAGCAATAGGACAAGGGGCAACGGGTGCAAGCTGGAGCACAGGAGGTTCCATGTAAACATAGGGAAAAACTTTTTCCCAGTGAGGGTGACAGAGCCCTGGCACAGGCTGCCCGGAGAGGCTGGGGAGTCTCCTTCTCTGGAGACATTCAAAATCCACCTGAACATGTTCTTGTATGACCTAATCTAGGCAACCCTGCTCTGGCAGAGCTGAGGGGACACACACACGTGACACATGACGGTGTTGGACTGGATGATCTTTCAAGTTCCCTTACAACCCCTAGCATTCTGTGTGATTCTGTAATTCTGTGAAAAGGAACAGAGCACTTGGGCTAGAGTCCATCACCCAGGAAGAATACAGATGTGCAATTGCAGGCACAGTAACAACAGTCTTCAGGACATTTTCACATTCAGAGATGGTGTTATTGGAATAGACAGTAGAAAATGAGGCCTTTCATGCCACATTTTCTAAGAATATGGGATATAGTCTGTGCTATCATGGACCATCACTCTGGTCACTGTAACCCTGGTGGATAATTGTTGTGGTCTCTGGCAGATAATGCTTTAAAATAGACTTTAAAGGTAAGAATAACAGATATGGAGAAGAATGGAAAACAAGAATAAAAACTCCACAGGTTTATCAAAGGAACATTATATGCATTATCTTTTCTTGATGGGATTGATTTTTCAGATAAAGAAGATACACCTATTGATCTATAAAGCCTATGGTACTTTGTTGCATTGGAAACCATTAGAAAAGATTGTCATTGGGATAGGAAATGGGAGGTAGAAGGGTGCAGATAAACAGAAGATGAAGCTAGTGAAAAGAGGCTGGAGGGGGGTTATGAGCAGAATTTTTCAAGGTTCAGTCTTTGGACTAATCTTATTCAATATTTTCACAAATACATTCGATGCAAAGTGAGAGTGTGCTGTGAACTGTGCTAAAGACACTTAGGTACAAGGGTTTGAATATCACAAGGGGAAAAAATGAATGACTTTGCAGACTCCCATAATAGAAACGGGATTACACACAAAAGCTTGAAAGGCAGGAATGATGTACAGTCAGACAAACAACCAGATTTTCTGCTACAAACCAGAGGGACTGTGTAGAAAGGACAAAAGAAGAAAAGGGCCTGATGGTATTAGTTATCGTCCTGATTATGGTAGGTTACCAGTTTGATGAGACTGTAAAAAGTGCAAATGCAATCCTTAAACATTAGTATGTCCAGCAGAAATGGAGAAGTATTAATGCCACCGCATTAGGCATCAATGAGATATCATCTGTACTACTGTGTGCAGCAGGAGATGCAAGCTCAAGAAAGATGAGTGTGAGCTGAAAGGGAGACTGTTGTAAAGGTTATCAATAAAGAATATATTGAGAATATATATATGAAAGATATATTGCAAGTGAGGTAGTTAATACCATGTTTTTCTCAGCCTAAAGAAGACAAAGCTGGAGCAGAGGGAATATACTGCCTGTGCCGGAACAAAGAGCTGAGACAGAGGCAGTAGAAAAATGCTGTTGCTGTAATAACAAGTGAGGCTAAAGTGGCAAGGAAAAGCACGGGACCTATGAGATGTGAAGGCCAGACTGGATGAATTTGGAGCTCCCATTTTCCTGCGTACTGCAGACTGTGTTTTCTTTGCTCTACTGTGCCAACGAGCTGCTGCTTCGGGCTCAGAAGCAATCGAAACGCTTCCTTCGCACTAAGAAGTAAATGAATCAAAATCTCAAAACCAAGCAAGGACAGAATTAGTGCATGGGCTTCACTGAAATGCCAGTGATGGTTCTAGGGGATGTATGGACAAATGGATGTGACTGCTCTCTGCCAGGGAGCCGGGGAACAAGTGACTCTCCTGCAGGAGGGATGAGGTCTGTCAAAGAAATCTCATGAGCAAGCCCATACAAGATACCAGTCAAGAGATCCTTAGCAGACGTCAAGGGATCTTGAGTTGTGACATCACAGGGGACCCTACGCAGCAATAAACAGACTTCCCTCCTTACAGAGGTGTGGAGAATCAGTTTTGGAGGCTGATGTCACAGCAGAGCTTAGAGTAGTCACTGCTGGCTGATGAAAGGGCAGGACAGGCACAGCAAGGCAGGACAAGGCAGGCATATCCAGCTCTCTAATGCGCTCCAGTACTTAATGGATGATGCCGTATATGTGGTGTCTGCAATCAGCTGTATTGGGGTTAGGAATATATATATATATTTGTGTATACATATATATATATGTATATACATGTATTTCTTATTTTAAAGCATCAGAATAAACACTTTTTTATCTTGGTACATCTGTTGGGTAACTGTGCACATCCCTGGCACGAATAATATTATTCCTCTTGATATGTAAATAACTAGATATCGGGTGAATTATTTGGATGAATCAAATGAAAGTGGGGGCTGTGGAGGTTTTTTTGGCAATCACCTTGAAAAGGAAGCTGCCTGTCAGCCCTCCTCCTTCCTCATATCAGCATTTCCCTGCATACTCTCTTGAATATTTTGGTGTATTGTTTTTCTTCTCCCCCCTGCATGTGTGAAGCAGATCCCATAAAATTTCCCAGAGTTTTTAGCTCCCAGGGATCCCAAAACTTGCTTGGGATCTCACCAGCACTGGAAGCTGCCATGGGAGGAAGAAAAAAAATACTGTAACTTACAGGGTCACCGTTTCTAAGGCTGTTCCTAACTATTACCCCTCTTTGAGTCACACCCCAGGTGTGTTTGCTTCTTCCTTTCACATTTACACACCATACACAGAAGTGGTACACAGAGAGAAATCTTTGTGACCTCTTCTCTATAGAACAATGCCATGCTGCTTCCTCCTCTGGGGAGCAGGAAAGGTGTGAGCTGCAGTGCCAAGGCAAGCAGCAAAAACACCCATGGGGGTATCTTTGGGCCTTTGTCGTGTTTGCCTATCACTAAGCAGTCAAAGAAATGGAAAATTAAAAGGCAAATCAAGCAGGTGATCCGAGACCAACAGCAGCCTAAAATTTTCATGGTTTAGGAAACATGCAAAAACATGCAAAAAGAAAAAAAAGAAAAGAGGAAAAATAGTCAAAATCACATCAGAAGGGGTAATTTCTGATCCTTTGTTAGACTGTGTTTGTCAGTGCTTCCCAGCACTGGCCGGATTCTGTACTTGTGGATTGTTGGGAAAACCCCTGCTGAGTTCACAAAGCCCAGAGCCTGCCTGGTGCTGAGTACAGCTCAACACTCACACTCTGATTGCTCATCCCATTGTGATACCCCGCAGCTTCTCAGCGTGTGATGCTGCACTTCCCTGGGCTTACAGGGCAGCTTTTGGTGTGCCAAAAAAAGCCCGATCTGTTAAGTAAGCAAAATACCGAATCTCTGAATGTAAACTATGAGAGTCAATCAACTGGGGAAAAGTCAAGCTGAGTGGGAGGAAAGGGCAGGAAAAAACATCTGGAGTGTATTTTGAACACTGAACACTTTAATGTATATAATCATGGCATGCAATCCACATGGGACAAATCTTGCATCAATCTTCCAGGGAAAGTTCCCACTTACATCCCATGCTCTGTGCCTGGAAGGTCATGGAGGATGTTGCCTTCACAGAGTTCCCAGGTTTTATACGTCTATACTGTATATATATATATATATACACACACACATATATATATGTAGGATGATACTTCCCAGGGGAGAGCATCTAGAGATGGTGGGAAAGCTTATGTATTTTGGTGACCCTGAGAGCTGTGCCAGTGGAGGGGGTTAACTCCACAGGGCTACCCGAGCCTCAGATAGGAAGCTAAATTGCAGAAAAACAGGAAAGCCGTCACTCCTCGAAACTAGCTGATAAGTAGGGATGGCAGAGACCTCACCCATGAGGCAGGACTCAGGCTACTGCATTTAATAATGCAGGGGAAAGAAAATTTCTGCTAGAATTAAAAGCATGGCCAAAGAGATACGTTGCTTTCCTAGATAATGAATATCAATCAGTGCCTTCACCAAACTCTGATCAAATCCCACTTTCTTCTCCACCTATACTGCACAGTGAAGGTTCCAGGACAGCTCACTGTTTCCTTTTTCTTTCTTTTTGGTGATGCCCAATTTTCTTCTGTAGACACTGGGTTTAAAATCTCCACTCACACGTACATGTACATTGCTACGAAGTTTGTGTAAATTCTTTAGTTGTTAATTACAACTCAAGGCATAATTTTATTTGATAAACCGTTGTATTGCTCTGGCTTTGCCACTTTTCTGCTTTCAAACCCAATGCATGGTGAGTAGGTACAAAAATGTGGAAGATGGATGAAAGTGGAAAGTCGCTAGGAAAGCTTGATTGATGTCTCTTGAGGCTTTTCATACTCCAAAGCGAGCAGCTGAGTGCATCCTGTCATCATGCCACCGAGTCGTTCAAGATGAATTTGCACCCTAAATTAAATTACAAAGCATTAAGATGAGAAAGCAATTTTGGGGTACAAATTGTTCTCCCTAGAAACACTTTGTTCTGTATAAATATACAAACACATGTACAAATATATACACACACATATATATAATATATACAGACGTATATTTATGTGTATGTGTATATATATATATACACTGTGGCATTATGAACAGCACAGTGGCAGAGAGGGGATTACCAGACATCATGTTAACCCTCATGGCTGACCATGAAGTCCCTCAGTTAGGTAACTGAGGCCGTGGCCATACTGTGGTATAGGTGGATGGCCAGCATGTAGCTTTGAGGGCAGTGGGCAAGAAGTCATTTAAATAAACTATCTGCTTGGGATTTTGCTGCAGTCCTGCTGGGAAGCTCCAGGGAGAAGCCTTTACAGAAAGAGCAAAATTGAAAAGTAAGCTGATGGGGGTAAAAGCTCCCCCCTCAGCTTTGGATATTTCTGTGGAAGAGTGAGGATGTTGAAACCTGGCAAAACTGGGACAAAATGTGAGCTGGCTGCCAGGTTGAGCCTTCAAAGGGGCTGACCACCAGCCATTCCACAGAGCAGTCACTGAAGGCTGGGTCGTGGAATGTCCCACAGGAAGGACCCCAGGGTCCTTCCTCTGCCTCCTCTGCCAGGTTGCCCTGTGAGCTCAGGGAAACAGGCATTCAAAGCAGTTCCTGTGGCCAGCCACGGTCACATCTTTTGGATCACAATCCAGCCTCCTGTTCCTTTCCACCCACAGACCCAGTTAGATACAAAGGTTTGTAAAGGAAGCATCCATGGATTTGTTCTGGGCTTTTGCCAAGTTGCTACAGATTCAGATGGTAGGACTATCATTATCTCTCTCACAGACCTCCCCTGGCAAAAGGGGCGTATTGTCTGAGTAGGGTCTGCGGGATGTGGCTCGCTGTCATCACGCCCGTATCAGTATAAATTACTGTCATATCCTCAGGACAACGTGACAAATCCTTTACACTGGCTGAGTCACTCTGAGTCTCTCCAAGGATTCCAGCTTTATTTTCAGTCTTGAATATACTATCCATATTATAACAGTGCTGTTAAAGGGTAAAAGTATGCAAGAAGTCTGCATATTTGTTTAGTTAATGACCAGCAAAAATTCTACCTTTGGGGGTGCATAGCTTTCCACTATCATCATATTTCTGCATTTAGTAAGGTGGTTGTTGCACATTTAAGACAATTAAGCTGAGGCGTGTGTTCAGTTAGGTCTGGTAGTCAGCCAGCTGGGCAGATAATCTCCTGATGTTCCACACTTTCAGGGGAAATCCTGTACTGCAAAAGGGTCTGGCTGTGGAGCCCAGAGATGTCTCAGAATACTTTTGCAACCTCAGCTACTTCAATCAGTCTGGCCACATTAAAGCATACTTCTTTTGCTCAGGCTAATTTACCTCTCTGCACACTTCAAAACTCTCCCCCATTCCAGGGACTTAATCAAAGTTGGGAAATCAGGCCTTGCAGCAAAGCAAAGGAAGTTTTGGATCTGAATTTTACAGGTGGGAAAATAAAGGCCGTGTGTGTGTCAAAAGGCGAGAGTGCTGCGGTCTCATTATCAGATCTCAGGATAGATTCCTTCTCTGCTTTTAAAAAGCAAACAAATTCCTACAGGCACATAAAAAAGGGAGGGGGCAGTTTGGGCTGAGCAGGGATCACCAGATGTATTTCAGGAGGCAGACTTTAGGGTAAATAGTGTGAGATTTGCTCCTGCCATATTACCAAGAAAAAAGAAATGGAAAAACCAGCTTGCCAAGGTTTGAGAAGAGCAACCAAAGCAAATTCCCTATCAAAAAGCACATGACACAGTAACACTTTGGACTAAGACATGCACTGCTTAAGCTTGGGCATCTGCCCGTGTCTTGATGTGTGTGTGTATGTATAGGTACCTGTCTTGCCTTCTCCATTCATAAAACATGAGCCATCTGCTATACGTTGTGGAAGACAAGAACAGATTCTCCTCCCCCAACACTGTATAGAAGACTGATGGAAGTGTCTTGGGAGATCTTTTGAATAACAAACAATGTTGATTATGAGCTTGCTGGGTGTAGTGTGTGTTTACCACAGCAAAGGCAAGTTCTGTGGATTCCTGTATAATTGTGTTTACTTGGCTCCTGTATTCCCTCCATTGTGTATAATTGCACTACAGTGTAAAGCAATGTCCTGTAGCATGTAATAAATGCATAAAGATGACATTTACTAACAGTGCCACTCAGACAATGGGATAAAGGAAGAATTGAACCCTGTTTGCACAAAGAAAGGCACTATTAATAGAAACAGGGTGTGGATCAGGATGTGTTTACTAGATCGCTGATAATTTGTGGGGCATGGCAAGCCCCTTCTGGGGCCGAGCACGTAGCATTATCAAACCCATACACAGTCCATTCTCTGGAGGTGTGCTACCTCCAAAAAACAGGCCATGAATGAAAGTCAGCTTTCCATTCCTATGAAATCTCCAATTAACCTTCATCTTCTGGCCTATATCAGACCTTAGAGAAAGTATTTAGTCCTCTGCTCCCTTCTCTAGATGAGAAGGCATTCCTATGTTTTGGCCACTCAGCTGTTTTCCAAGACTGTTTCCCATACTGCTGTTCCTTGTAACACCATGGCATCATATCCTGAAGGAAGAGTGGGTGCAAGACAGTTTACTGTTTGAATAATCTTTTTGTTCAAGCGGGAAAGATGGGTCCTTTCTGTCATCCCTACAGGCTCTCCTCTGGAGACAAAGCTGGAATTTTGTAGTATTTGTTCTAAAGATGAATTTTCAAGCAGAGACCATCAAGTAATGTAAATCAATATGGCTTTGCTGGCTTCAGAAGAGCCACACTGATTTACTTCAACCAATGATGTATCTTTGTCTGTCTGCCATAACAGAAGGCTTCTCTTGGAAGCAAATTAAATATAGAGGGATTTCAGGCAGTTGGGTGACTCCTTGCATTGCATCTTTTATTTCTCTTCCCATTATTTTTGTCATTATCCTTGCATTCCTTACAAGGTTTTCTGCCTGACTTCGTTATGATTCAGGCTTGGTGAAAACTGTTGTAACTTTGACACATAACACATACCATATCTGTGACTTCTGCACTTCTATTAGTCAGTCAGAAAAATTAGCTTTGAAGCTGGTGGTTTCCCACTGACTATCTCTGAGGAGTCTGGAGATAAGACTTCCTCTCCAGTTCCACCCACTGGGAAATCATTAGCACGGCTCCGTTACAGACATGAACTCCTTATAACATGCTGTTCCCAGGCACACTCTCTCCTCCTGGATTGCCTTGGTATCGTGGAAATGTGATTATTTTTTTTTTTTTCCATTGGTATTTCATTCTCAGGCGATCTCATAGTTTGCTGTGGTATGCTAGAATAACACATCTTAGTCCTAGACTCTGGAGACCATCCTGGGCATAATTAGATCTATATCGAGTTTGTGAGTCTTTAAGGCTTCCTCAACATGTTACACCACGCAGTGCCACCGCTTCTCCCATCTGGTGACATGGCTCTAAGAAATATCAAAGAGCTGAGAAACTTATTTGTCCTTAAGCTGCTATCTGTTTCCTTCCTGAACACTGGCAATAAAAGTCCAGTCAAGTGCCAGAGCTGGTTCATTTTTAATTTTCAATTCAATTAAGCTCGTAAGGAAAAGGATTTGTATTTGGCAGAGACTGCCTGAAGGTACTGGTTAAAATAGTTAGCCACAGGAGCAGTTCAGGTAAGTGAAGGGAATGAGTTTTGGCCGTCTAAAATAGTCCCTTATTTTCCTTTCTCTTCTCTGTCTGCTCTTTATTCCTCCAGTTGTCCCCTGGCTCCTTCTATTAAACCCCTTCCCACCCTCCCCATTCCCCAGCAGGGCTTTCAGCAGCACCTCTCCAGGAAAGCCATCCTTACCCTCTCTGACCTCCTCCCTGCAGGGGCCAGCTCAGTCTGAATAATTCATGTTAGGTTAAGTGTTCAACAAGGGGATGGACTGTAAAACTCCTCAAGCCTTCCTAAGAGCCTGAGCTGTGTTTCATCCTGGGTGCTGGCAGCGGCCTGCTCCCTGACCCCAAGGGACCAGCGAGAGGGAAGATTTTGGGGGGAGCCAGGCATTTGATCTGTGCAGATCTACTTAAAAATAGAGCCCAGCCAAATTTCCATCCTTAAATATCTTGCTCACACATACCTACAGCTCCAAACAGATTAATAATTAATTGTCATTAGACAGGCAGCGATGATCCAGCAGAAAGCTTTGTGGAGATGTTTGGTTTCAAAAACAAAATAAATGTATGTTTTTCCTCACCCCAGAAGGGTCCTCCAGCCTGTGGAAGCAGTAGAGAAGAGATTGTCTTTAAGAACAGATAAGGTCAAGAAAGACCATAAGGCACAGGAGGAGCAGGGTGCTGCAGAGGAATGATTCCCAAAGGCAGCCTATACATCTCCTGTGATGTATGACATATGTAACTGTCAGATTACCCCATATCTACAACGTAGGGGTTCCTGCTGCATAGCTCATGCTTGCTGCAGTGCTGTGTCCTGGCCCCTTCTCTGCTGCAGGGCAACAAGCCCTGTGTCCACTGGACAAACCCCTCTTCTCTGAGAGTCCTGTGGGAATCCCACTGCACTGAATGGGAATCCAAGAGGAAAATCTTACTTTGGTAAAGCTAAAACAAACAAAAAACTCCAACCAAAAACCCCACCAAGAGATCAAGAACAGGAAAGGCAAAGGGACTTTTACAGGGAATAAATTATTTGGAAGCCTCTTGCTTTGGACATGGGCCCTCTACAGGGAACAAACTATTCGGAGGCCTCTTGCCTCTTCCCTGTGCTACCAGATGTAAGGGTTGCTCATCTACTTTTAAACAAGGCTCCCCTATCTGGCACGCAGCTGTGGAAGTACAGACAATGAATTTACATGAGGAGAACTCCTAGCAGCTTCCACGCTTCCCTGGCAGATTTGTACAAACTGGATATGACATTACCAGCAGCCAGCCACATCTTGCTCCAATAAACACTGTTATTTATTATTAAACTAAAGGGGACTAACTCAGCAAGGGCTAGGGGACTGATCACTGCTGGCTAGTGAGTGAAGCCAGTCGCATGTGTAGGTTTTACCCAGATCCAAGCTGTGACAGTGATAAGTTTAAGGCAGAAAAAGACACAAGGAAGAGTTCTACCTTCACTGAAGAAACCTGTATTTTGGGAAATGCTTCCAAAAGGCATGATTACTCTCACCATCCACCTTACACTTGAATAAACTCTACAGTAAGGTTATGCTTTACAAGCCTTTTCCATGTTGTTCTGCACTACATTGCTGAGAAACTGAGTGGTCACTATGTTAATTAACTCTGTCTCTGTTTCCCAGTGGCACCCATCAACTTTGTTCCTAACTTCTGCTTCATGCTCATAATTAGATTAGATCAGAAAAGTCCCAAACCTCAGTATTAGCCAGGAAGTACAGAACTTTTTCATGCCGAAGAGGAGAGGTTTCCACTTGACTCGGTCATCACATAGGTGATGGATCAAGGTAGGATCCTCCCAAAACCCTTCCTGTGATAACAAATAGCTGTGCCCTGACATTGAGGTTCACTTTCCAATGTCCCCATTCAAGTTGTCTGCTCCCCAGGGACCTCTGCAGAGTAGCAATGTGATTTCTGTGCAGAAACCCAGGATGTCTACAGTTCAGATGTCTGTAGGGGCTGATAGGAACAAGACTCTGGCTACACTCAGATCCAGGCTTGAAGAAGATAAAAGATCTGGAGGGCAGGAAGAGTACCCCAAGGACGCACATGCCAAAAGAACCAAGAAGAAAAGCCATGAGGTTTATAGATATATGATTTTTAAAGTATTTAGAAAGGCTGAGATAGGACTGAGTTGCAAGGGCTTAGGGGCTCTGAGGTAAAGTCCAGCAAGGAGGGTTCTTGAAGGACAGGAAGAATGTCCTTGGCAATTAACTCCAGTCGCACATTTAGGCATACGCAGACTCATGGAGAAACTCATCATGTACCACTGTATGCAACCACTGTGTCTTATTGAAGTATGTGGTATCATGCCAAGTTTGATGGAAGGGAAGCAAGGCTTGGAAAATCAGAGACCATTTGATTTGGGGTCCCTTGTCCAGAAAGCAAGGGGACACTCTGTACATGTTTCTGGGGTGCTGGGGACTGGAAGAGGGACACTGAGAAACAGCTGCAAACATCAAGTGAGGGAAATAGCCACTCTGCTTCCCAGTGAGAAATCCAGCAACAAATGAGCTGGGTGCTAGTATGGGTTTGGGGAAAGCCACTGAGCATGGTGGGGCACAGCAATGACAAGGGGTCAGCAAGGTAATCCTGTACTGGAGGCACTGGGCTGCTGAGGGAGTGGTAGGAGTGTCGTGTCATGGGGTACCAGGAACTTGAAGGCAATCCAAGGGATGGCCTTGGATTTAGGAAGCAGGAGCTGTGGATGGTAGCTTATAAATCCTTGGAAAGCTGACAGCAGGGGAAGCTTAGCCTCATTACTATAAGTATTCCCATGGAGAAAACAAGACAAGGTGCTCCCATGGGTCTTAGTCATCCACACTCGAGCCTGGGATGAGGGCTCAGGCAATGGAGAGGGTGAGGAGAGAGGTTCCTCTGGGGGTGCTAAGGCACAACAGTCCCCATGCCCTTGGCAATTGGTGCCTGGTGAGAATTTCCTGGCAAAGCCTTCATCTAGCTACGTGCTATTCAAGTTTATCTTTTTGTGAAGGGAGGGTTTCGACACCATGCAGTAGTCATTACCTTCCCATAAGAAAATGATAATCCCTTCCACGCTCTCACCCTTGGCTTAAATAGGCCATGTGACAAGATACATTTAACTATGCCTCTATGAAACCTCAAGACTATTGTCCAAATATTTAGCTCACATCTGCTTTTCAGTGCAGTGGATATTGATGTGCCTGTCAGGCAGTGGTTTCATCACACAAGCCAGCTCACTATAAATATTATAATATATACGATATAACAGTGGCAGGAGAGCATTTGGAAGGGGGGAGATAATAGCAAACTGGGAAGCTCTGACACATGGTTCTAAAGTTTGCTCTGAATTTCAGTTTTCCATGTACATTTGGAGAGCACACTTCAATTTTGAGGCAGAAAAGCATGTTAAGAAACTAAACTAGCAAAGAAGAATTGAGTGGCTCACATGAACCACAGGGTTCCTCAGATCATGTTTTCAGCTGGGACTCTCCACTCTCCCACACATGCCCCCACAGATCCACATTCCAGCAATTCACTCTTATCCCATAGAAGTCTTCCTTTCTAGCATACTTTTCTGCACATTGCCTAATTATCTCCTCTTTTTCCAAGAGCAAATCCCAGTGACTTGGTATATATATGCAGGGAATTTTTTCCTAATCTGAGGGATATCTACCCACAAACTCCACAGACGCTTTTTTGGAAAATGTTCAAAGCTGAACATTGAGGCTTGCAGACCAGCAGAAGATGACAGCATGTGAAAGATATGCCAAGTGAGGACAGACCTTGGAGTGCTTTAAAAAATGGGGCTTTCTTCATTATGTGACACGGTGAAAAAAGGAAGCCAATGAAGAAATACTGAGACTGCCAAGATCAAAACATCAGACTGGGATTTCAGACTCCCTCCTTGGACATACTCAAAAGCCATCTGGACATGGTCCTGGGCAGCTGGCTAAAGGTGGCCCTGCTTGAGCAGAGGTGTTGGATCAGGTGACCTCCAGAGGTCCCTTCCAACCTCAACCATTCTGGTATTCTGTGAAATTATCTTTGTAACAACATTTTAGATGGATACCTGGAGGACAAGATACTTGTATTTGTCAAAGCCAGAGAGGTAGTCATCCAGGAATCAAGACATGCACCGATTCCAACTAGTGTGTGGCCAAACATTTTAAATAAATAAACAGAATGACCTGATTGCGGGCATCTTAGGAAGGTCTGGAATGTGGTTGAAATCAGAATGGATGCCTGGGATAAAAACCTGACCTGCAAGCAATTTAGTTGCATTTTCCACAGTGTTGAAGCATGTAAGGAGGTCTTTCTGTCTTTCTTGACCTTGATAAAATAGCTAGACATCCACAGGGATGGCAGAAAGAAACAGACTGAGATGTTAGTTTTGACAGAGAAAGAATGTCTGCAATGAGGAGGATGTTCTGGGGTAGTTCTAGGATTTGGTAGAGGAGGTAGTTCAGCTGGCCATAATTATTCATCTTTACAGCAAACCCTTTGTAGCTATTCTTAAAGCAATTCATTTTTGCACATTTCTCTGCTACAGTTTTTTCCAGAACTGAATTTTCTAGCTTCCATGTGAGGATGTCAAGTGTAACAGCTCCACAAAAGTCAAGAGATGACAGGTACCGATCCTCTCCTATCAGCCAACCCTGTCAGAAAAGATTAGATTGGTTCTACATGAGTCGTTCTTGACAATTTTTCCTTAGTTGTACCTTCCAGGTGCCCACTAACAGTTTCAGTATTTCTTCCAGTAGGTTTCAGGAATTGAGGTTGACTGGTGCCATCTTTTTCTTTTGACACTTAAGCATAACATTTGCTCATTCCACATTTTCTAGGGCCCCATATATTTTTCCAGAAGCTCTCAACTATACCACCAACAGCTCCTGAACTGCTGGTGATCTCTAAATAAAGGACGATGAACCTCATCAGATGCCAACAACTTGGCAGCATCTACCTTATGCACACATTCCCTGTCCCTTTGTTGTTATCACTCCTATCTTCAAAAATGGAAAAAAAGGGAGAACCAGGGAATCACAGGCCAACAGGCCTCACCTCAATCCCTGCTAGGGTGATGGAACAAGTAATCCTGGAAGTGATTTCAAGACACACAAAGGACAAGCAGGAGATTAGGAGTAGTCAGGATGAATTCACAATGGCAAGTCACACTTGACCAACTTGATAACCTTCTATGATGAAACAACTGGCTTGGTAGATGAGGGGACAATGTGGTGAATGTTGTCTGCCTTGACCTCAGTAAGGCTTTTGACACTGTCTCTAATGTATCCTCATAGTCTAGATGAACACTGGGGTGGGTTGAAAATTGGATTGACAGGCTCACAGTGTTGTGATCAGTGGTACCAAGTCTAGTTAGGAACCTTTAACTAGGAGTGTACCCTAGTGCTCAATATAGGGTCAAATTCCATTCAACTTCTTCATTAATGACCTAGATGATGGGGTAGAGTGCACCATTGTCAAGTTTTCTGAGGATAAAATACTGGGAGGAGTGGCTGAAACACTGGTCTGTCCAGAAGGACCTCAACAGGCTGGAGAAATGGGCTGTCAGGAACCTTATCAAGTTCAACAAGGGGAAGTGCTAAGTCCTGCACCTGGAGCCCATATAGCACATTTTTAAAGGTCGTTTAATTTTTCAGATGTTAAGCTTTGCATTCTGAAAGATTGGGGTGTTTTCCAGGGCTTGTGTCAATGCAAGCATCAGGACAAGAGTACTGCCTAAATCTGAGGCCAGGCGAACAAATAACATTAAGCTAATGCCATTCTGAAAACCCTAGCAATTTAATGTTTAAACACAGAAAGGTGGAAAGCCAATGATGGTCCAACCCCATCCAGCTGGAAGCATTGGGATGGTTTGTGTCTTAAAGCTTCGGGCACACCCAACAGATAGAACTGGTGGCAGAGCTTCAGGCTGCTGTTATGCACAGACTCATGCTCTCAATTATTCTCGTTTGCAGCTGCACACACATTATCAATCTGGTAATATCCAGCTGTATGTGAGAACAGACCATGATGTAAATATACACAGTAGAGTTTAACAAAGATATCTCACTTAAAACGGTGACTGCTTGGCGATATGGCCGTCTGGGAATGAAGTCAAGGAGGGGATCTTCTGCATGGAAGTAGTGCTTGAATCTCCAGCACTAGCCTGTCTTCTTCATTCTCTTTGTTTCAATAGCCAGGAGCTTCAACAGCTAGGAACTCATCAAGCCGTTGTTGAGATCATCTCTTCAAAGGTGATTCTCTAAAAATGCAAGGGGGAAAAACATTAAGGGAAGCAGGAGATTCCTGTAAAATTAAAATAATCTTCTATCCTGCTAGAAACAGTCAAAACATGCACATGACCTGCTCAGATTTTTACTGCAAGAGCTGTGCACTCTTACTTCTCCTTTTCTGCCTAAATAACCTCAGGCTCCTGTATGATTGAAACCCACTAAGAAAGACAGATGGCCTTTTGATAATTTCTAATGGAATGTGTAATCTGGGATTCCCTCCCATACTGAACTCTGTGACCCAGAAGGAATATGTGCAAATTTCAGAATTCTACTTCAATAATTAAATGGAAATATAATATTCGAGCTGTTCTATGGCAAGCTTGCACAGAGAGTTACTAGTATTGGAGTAAAACTGAAGATTTTACAAAGGCAACAAGTAATCTGTAGAATGTATGAAAAATATATTCTAGTTTTTAAAACAGAACTACATGGAAGGTAGTCTCCTTTCCAAAATAGTTAACTAATTGCATGGATTAGCAGGGTCATTGGGATACTCAAACGAATTATGGTCTATTCTTTCAAATGCAATTAGGAGCATTCAATTTAAGAACCAGTCTAAATGGGCTCATTTTACTCCATTATTTCAATCTAGCTAAGAGTAAATCAGTGAATAAATCAACATTTCACCATTATCTGATTGTTATGGGATTAACAGGAAACTGATATTACGGAGCAGTTCTTTATAGATTGGTACTCTGCTGTAATGAGCCTCGTTCTGATTAACCTGCCTGTGTATTTTTGCCCCGTGTGTTCTTTTGTGCTTCTAAAAAGGGATAGTGACTGAAAAGGTTATTGTATATGGCCCAGATAAAGCCCCTAATGCTCCTAACTGTTCCACACAATGTACTGGTTGGCTTCTTCAAGCCCCTCTTTACAGCATTTCTCCCACGCCTGACAAATTTGGCTTACTGGCTGCGTTTGCAAGTCTTACAAGTCTTCTGGTTCTCACAATATGACTGGGAGGAATTAACCACATTAAAAGCTGAAAGCCCCAAACACTGGCTTCCTGAGCTAGAAAAACGAATGCCCTGACTGCTAAGAGTAAAAATGCTTTTCCCTTTAGGTAGATCAGCTCATGGAAGGGAGACACGAAACAATTACCCAGCACGTTCCACATGCGTAAGCATCTGACAGCATGCTGTAGGCAGGCTCCGACCTGTCACATACAATACTGGAAGGATTCAAGTATAGTCACCGGAATTTTTATGGAAGACTTAATATCTACTTAATAATTTCAAAGTGTTTGACACTTCAGCAAAGAGGCCTTTTGCACAGGGGCTGAGTTAACAAGTACTGGAGTAGCAGAGAACATTATTTGGGTTTCTGTACCGTGTTGGCCCCAACTTTCTCCCAAATGTTACTGCAGCCTCCATATAAGGTGCTTCCATTAAAACAATATCGGGTTATGTAGAAATGCAGCAATTGTGTAAAAAGGCAAAGAGACATCTTTAATGAAACTGCTTAAAATTTTTTCAGCCTGACGGACAGTCAGCTGATGGACAACTAGAGGTGATGAACAGATAATTAATCGCCTCAAGTTTCAGGAAGAGATGACCTTACCTACCTCCTAAACAGACGAGAAGTCACCTGAAACTTTTGGGACAAAATTGTTCTGTGCCTGTGATACTAGTCACACAGAGGACAGACAGAGATGGTTTTCCTGGATGAAGCAGTATCAGGCCAGTGCAGTAAACGTAAAACCCTCCAATGCAATTTCAGAAACATGAGTAAATAAAGGTCCCTTAGTACGTACATCTCAGAGCACAACCCTGTGCTGCCTACTGTCCCTGGAAACTATATGAGTGAAGCCAAACAAACTCTGCAGAACAGATTGAATTCACATCCACAAGAGAAGGACTGTCCAGTCAGTTGCCCATAGCAGTATTTCAGAAAATAGCCACCCCATCTTCAACCTCTCCTCACCCTTAAAGGGGTATCTTCAAAACCCTTTCAAAAAAACATCCCTGGAAACTACTATTCATAGCTCAACCGAGTATTAAAAGTTTCAGATTCAAGAACAATACTGGTTTTACAACACTTCAACCTCCAGTTAATCCTTCCACAGAAGCTTGCTGACAGGATTATTTCCATATGTTCCAACTGAACAGTTGTTGGATGCAGATGGGCATCACACCACAACTGCTGATCTGAACAAAGAGAGCAACAACCTTAATTGCATTTTCTGCAGACCTGGGTGAGCGGCTGGCCTCGGACCGAGATCTTTGCATACTTTGACAGGTAAAGATTAATTACAGACCTCTTGGAGGCTCAGGTATGAGATGGCTATCAAGTAACTTAGTTCTTTCTAGTGGTGGGCAGATATGGACATGGCCAGAGGCGTAGCTTAAGAGACCTTGGAAACTTTGGAAGAAATAAAAATGACGTGATCATGGGGTTTAAGCACCTTCAAGGCTTACAGATGTCCACCTCCAACAGTAAAGGTCCAATAAAACTCACATCCAAGACACGGGGACAGTCATTGGATCTTGTTCAAAACTGCCCAGTCTTGCAGCTATGCTATGTGCAAGCTGATCATAAGAGTACAATAAAAGTGCTCCTGACAAATGAGATCGTAGACAAAAATATTACCCACATGGTGTGGTCCCTGCTTCAGATAGTTTCTGAAAATCCACCACCTCTATCTTCTTCTACAAGGTGACTGATTCATGTGCTACTTGGCGTCCCATATCCTTAGAGATATGGTTTAGCATAGGATGGGAACTGTTGGACTTGATGATCTTAAAGGTCTTTTTCAACCTTGTAATTCTGTGATTCTCTGTGATTCTGTGATATTACACTGTATTGTTGCACTTCAGGGCACAAGGACAATGAATTGTTAGTTCTTTATCTAAGTTTCTATGTTGTACAACCAGGAGAAAACAGAGCAGGCTGTGTCAACAACATAACAAAATGTTCTCAAAGTGGATACTTTCAAAATAGAAAATATTTTGAGGAAAGGTTTGTAATTTTCAGTTTGGAAAGCACTTAGCACGTTTGAGTTGATGGTGGAAAGACAGTTAAGTATCCTATCAAATGTACACCTTCCCTAACATGCAATAATAGAATAAAAAATACTAAAATAATAGAAATAAGAATGTGCTGATAGTTAAGCATTGCTTTTTCATATGGAGCAGAACACTGGTTCTCCCAAATGATAAACTCATAATTGCATTTCTGAAACAATATAAAGAAGTGGAAAGTTAACAGCCTAGAAACAGCTACTGTCTTTAAAGATTACTACAAGAACAAAACACTAATTCAGAGGTCAAACATTTGGGACTTGCATTTAAAAAATTAGCCAAAGTAAATGATGCGGTGACTGAAATATACCGGGGAGATTTGTTAGAGGCAAACTGACCACGTACACTGCCTTGCCTGCTCTGTTCTGCATAATTAACTATCTTATTAAGTAGACAATTGATTCACTACTTTATTGATTGATTGTAGCATTCATTCTCTGTTTCTGCTTTTTGTTTTGCTGCCAAATGTATCAGTTTAATTGCACAACTTTCTCCCTAAGTGATTCATTCCCTAATCAACTCTCTCATTCACTGACGAGCCTGTTTCTCCCCCAGTTCACTGCTCGGCTGAATCCCAAGCCTTCACCTGCCTGGTCTTCTTGGCATGCGTGACAAGTTGTGGGGCCCCTCGGGGTTCAGGCTGCAGGTTCTGTTTGATGCTTCGGACGTTAGGAGATTTGATATTTATTCTACATGTGCCTGATGAAAAACTGCATCCACTTTTTGTGTCCCAGCTGTGAACTGGAGCCATGAAAAGTCACAGTACAGGGGCTGCGAAAAGCTGGTGATTCTCTGTTTATATGGATACTCCTTTTAGACAGCACACTTATCCATATGACAACTGTCTGCTATGGTACTGCCCGAGGTAAAACTGCTTTTCAAACCTTAATTACAGAAGACACGTGAGTCTGCTTATTGCAAGTCCAGAGGAGGACACTTTGGCTGCCTGACTAGCCTGGCTAGCTGGCCAGTTGAAAAAGGCAGCAAAAATCACTTAAAAAATAAATCAGATTGCCTAGCGGCTTGTCCCTTCAAATGTTGAAAACCTCCATGGAGGGAGGATCCACCACTGCTCCAGGCAGCCTCTTTCCATGCTTGATCATCCTTATTTGAAGAATTTTTTCCCCTATCTCCAGCCAGCATTTCCTCTGATACAATGCATGATCGTTGCTTGTTCACCTTCTGCTGTGCACCTCTCTGAGGAGATGGGATCCATCTTCTCCACAGCTCCCCTCCCAGTAACAGAGGACAGCGATTAGATCCCCCCTCACCTTTCTCCAGCATAGATGCTCCAGCAGTGTGTCGATACGATAGCAGAAGGACAAACTGCCAGATGCTGAGAGCAATGGAACAGGAAAAACCCAACCTGGGGATAAATAATAAAACATCAGGAGAAGCTGTCAGACATCACACACAAGGAAAGGGATGTATTGGGAATTCCTCTTAGCTCACAGAATCATAGAATGTCCGGAGTTGGAAGGGAGCCATAAGTATCATTGAGTCCAACTCCTGGCTCCACATATGGCCAGTCAGGTCAGAGCATGGGACTGAGGGCATCGTCCAGGTGCTTCTTGAGCTCAGCCAAGCTTGGTGCTGTGACCACTTCCCTGGGGAGCCTGTTCCAGTGCCCGACCACCCTCTCAGTAAAGAACCTCTTCCTAATATCCAACCTAAACCTCCCCTGTTGCAGCTTCATGCTGTTCCTTCAAGTTTTATTGCTGGTCGCCAAAGAGAGGAGATCGGTGCCTGACCCTTTGCTCCCTGAAGAAGAAAGTGCAGAAGAAAGTGGGAACAGAGAAGATTCCCAGACTTACCAGGGTCCTTGACTAAAGCCAGAATTACTAAATAATGGTCTAAAATCACCCAAACCAAGCCAAATAAAAAGGGGTAAGTTGTTTATTTGGAAGGGAAAGAAGAAGAGAAAAAGGGTAAACCAAAGAGTTTGATTGGGAAGCTCATGGGTGCCCATCAAAGCAGCCTTGCCCAGACCAACACTGCCCAAAGGGTGACAAGCCTTGTTTTCCTCTCCAGAGCACATCCCCAACTTGCATCCATGTTCAGGGAGACCTGGAAAGTTTCTTCACATGTTAACAAGGGGAAACCCCTGTGGGAATGGAGGATCAACCAAACCTCTCCAATATACTCTTCTCCATGTGCCAGACTTCTTTCTTTCCCCTTTACTATTCTTTACCACCAGCTTTTTATCCTCTCAGCTGCTCCTGCTATATCCCACCATATCCTCAACCCTTCAAGTTGATTTTCTACCTATCACTTCATTTTTGTCATCTTCTTTCTATGTAAATTGACAGTGCAAGCTATAACATGTAACCCATTTTCATCCTCATGCCTACTATAGCTGGTATTTCCTGCTTCCACAGGGATAGCTTAAACCACTAGATCTTTCTTATCTTCCTGTTGTAAGAAAGTTTTAGGCTGTCACATTACATGTCCGACAGTTTTCCTTAACTTCTTGAACTCACATGTCTTTCCAACCAACCATTCAATGAATATGAAGGAGCCAAGAACAACTGAACCTACAGGTTCTGAGGATGCCCGTGGGCAGGCAAAAGAGGGACTCAAATCAGTGCTCACACTGGCAGAAAAGTGGTCCAAATTCACATATTATATATCATTTGGTAACAGCTGGCAGCCCAAGCCTCAGACACACCGCTCCCAGCTGGTGACAGTTCTTGCCGGTTCTTGCTGAGCAGGAGCACCATAGGAGACATGAAGGAGAGCCAAAGTATTGCAGGGGCATAGCTTAAACAAGAAGGGACACAAGTCTGTAGGAAATTCTGCTGCTCAGGGGGCTGCTTCCCTTTTAAATCCATTAAAAGTTGGGAAAAAAAGAGAAAGAACTATTTCCGCAGGTAAAACTAGTCTCGGTTTTATAAACTCTAGGTTAGAACTATTTACTTAAATCAGATTCATGATTAGAAACACACACTGTTTCAGAGTCATAATAGAGTCATTAAAAAAAAATAATTAAAAACTAAATCTAAGATAATTTAAAACAGCACTATTGTTGATCAAGTACTTTGCCTTCGTACTAGAAAATAGCTACAGGCAAAAGCACAAATGAGTAATATTCATGCATCTTTACCTGGAGAATATGTTCTCTGGGTTCAGCGATACTACACTGAGCATTAAACATGCGTAGCACCTGAGTACACAGCACCAGAGACTCCTTTGTTTTAAAACAAATCTTAGTAGCAAAAAACAAGACTGCAGTTTCGCCGTGAAGTGACAGGAAACAAAACCTACTCAGGCTAATTTCAATCTACTGAATCAATGTAGAACATTTTGTTTCAAAAAGGCAGCCAAAATCCAAGCCAAGCTGGTTTGTATCTAAACTTCCTAAGGAAGGAGTCTCAAAGGAATCTCAACGACTTCACTGCCCAAGCCCCATGGACACAGGACACAGCCACCACCCTACTTCTCAGCCTTCCTAGGTGAAGGAGATGGGGCACAGATGGCCCTCTTTGCGAGCACTCACCTACCCTTTCTTTTTGCACAAATACAGGGCTCTTTCATGGTTAGAGTGATGGTGAAACACTGGCTTGCACCCAGGCTCTCTCTTTCTGCAGCATGTGTGAACATTTTAAACTGGCGATTTCTGAGAGCAAAGACATTTCTCTGTGAAATGTGAAATTTTAGGAGGTGTTAGAGGAAACAAACTGGAAAGGCAGCCACAGGTCTGCCACATTTGAAATTTAAGATGATGCAGTGTGAACATTTATAAACATTTCAACTTACAAATGGCTTAATTAGTAAATCAAATTTAATTATTTTACATATCTTCTTTTTTCTCCTCCTTTCACTATATTCACACCTTAACCTACCAGGCTTTTCTGAGCTCTCTGCCACCACTTCCCGGCCTACCCTTGGCAAATCCCCCCACACCGTCTTCTCCAGGCTGCTCTCTGAACATGCTGCTTTGTCTTAACTCCCATTAACAGCTTCAACTTTGGGAATTCATCAAATGAAATCTTTTGGGATCAAAATATAAAAGTCCACGTCTGCAACAGCACCTGCGAGGTGTCTATGACTAAAGCAGAACCCTACTTTTTTCACTGCCACCTCCATCCTCCAGGTACACATTGGGTTTGCCTCTGGGTATTTGCTGTGTCCAAAAGCCTTCACATAAATACAATTTTCACAAATTAGAAGACTCCAGGAATCAAACAGCAAACACCATGAAACACATGATAAACGCCAGAGAAAGGACACAGCTATTCTTGCACAGTAACGACTGTGCCTTTGTCTTCTTTTCAGTGGTCTTCACTGTTACATGAGGAACATATTCAAATCCCAGAAAAGGACCTGAGATCCAGCCACCTCTGCACAGTTTCCTCCCGGTGGGGATTTGCCCAAATTCCCACGTCCCCTGTGCAGGAGAAGCATGGCCACCCACAGAGGAGGACCTTCCCAGCCTAGGAGGTCCCAGTCCTCCTGCCACCATGGCCCCTGTCCAGGGGGCTACATGGAAAATATCACGCGGCTCCCAGGTTTACCTTGTTAGTAGAAAAACGAGCAAGCAGCAAGTCACTTAAAAGGCCTTTCTCTCTTGATTATCTATGCCTCCTGTGAAAACAGAGCAGCCACTGGAAAAGATGTTTAGAAGCAAGCCTTAGCACACAGAACTCTATGCAACTTTTGTGGAAAAGCGGAGTAAATACATATGTGACTAATCTTTCATCTTCCATGGGACTGGCTGATTACCGGAACTAGTGTTTTTTTTAGAAGCCATCATTTTTGGGCCAAGCAATCTTATTTGGTATATTGTGTTTTCCAAACAGAAGAAGTATTATTTATCTGAAATTAAGGACAGATCGATGTTGTGTGAGGTCTAAACAATGTTCAATCATCAGCAGAGAGGGGAAAAAGAGCAATGGGCCTTCTCTGACTAAGGTGCACGAGACATTTCTTGTGGTTTTGTTGTGGTTGGGTTTTTTTTAATCTCCAGCTCTTCACAAAGAGCACTTGTGTTCAAAAAGAGATGTTTTCATAAGCAAGCTTTGTGTACAGCAGCATTTCAGCTGTATTGCAGAAATTAAGAGTCATCCGAGATCTGCTTTAATGACTAATTTCTCTACCATAGAGTTTAAAGTACAAAGAACTGCCACCGACTGGCAAAGCCAAGCTTTCAGTTGCCATGCAACACCCCTGTCGCAGGTTTCCCTTCATCTTTTAGTGCTTTTACTCGGGCTCTGTTCTTCATGGATGAAAGTTATGCAATGCTTTCTAGATACTTAACAGCAGATGTATTAAATTTCTAATCTGATATAAACCAGACTGCAATTTTGTACTGAAAAAGTCACATCAATGAATTTAATAATGTTTTAAATTACAGTCTTTGATAGCAGAGTATCTAGTTTTCAAATTTACATTATGCTGATTTTCCTCACATATGAATCAGCGACAACTCCCTTTTGTCTATGTCTTCTTCAAGTGCCTGTGGGATTTTGCCAATATTTTGTGGGGGAAGAGACGTCATCCGAAACTTCACAAAGCCACCTGTTGACACAGGAGTTGGTGGCAAACAAAGAGCACTTATTTATCAGGAGGCAGAGATGGACACCATCATTCCTGTGATGGTAGGTAGCTGCTAGTCACCTCACCCCTGTCATGCTGACCAGCTGATATGAGCTAAAACCTCTTCAGCTGAGTGGCCCTAATAATGAAGAGCAAAGGGTTTGGCTATCAACTTGAATCAGATTTGAAGCAAAGAATTAAACATAAATGACTTGATATTTTTCAATGAGACCCTGAGTTGTCTATGCTGTTGCCTGTTAGTTAAGAGAATACCTTCTTATTTTGGAAAAGAGTAATTTAGTGTTACTAGTGAACTGTAACCAAAATTTAGAGTAATCTAGACATACTAATGCAGCTCTGCATTCATGCAAGGCTTCAGAGGAGCTCTGTTGGCATAGGCAGCCATTCCTAAGCAATACAGACAGCAGCCATCCAGAAAACAGTGCTGTCACATACATAAAGATGATTTTCCTTTCTTTTCCCTAAATGGATGAATGCACAGGTTCTCTTGTGGTGTTTCTGAAATCTGTTTTGAAAACATAAGAGCATAATCCTATAAATTAGAGGAACAGTTTAAATATTGCATAGGGTTAAACTGGTGTTAAATTTTGTCTCTGTGCTTTGAAGATGAATATTCATAACTTTTGTTCTGCTATTTAGGTAATAGAATTACATACTAATGTTTCTACAATAAAAAATAGTTTCAAAAATAGGCCATTTACAGTATCTAACTTACGTTCAGAAATAGTCTGGAAAGATGATGCCTGTCTACAGTCATTGACCTGAGATTTATAAGAAGTTTTACCATGTGATATATTTGTATGGATTCGATGACTTTCTTTCAATAGAAATGTTAGGCTTTGTAAGGTGTAAAGCTTAAAAGGTGAAAGCCTTTTTAAAAGGCAATAGGGCCTTAATAAAGTGGGTTTTATAAAGTGGGTTTTGCTTTTTCCCATTGAAAGCTTCATTCTGATGCAGAGGAAAGTGCAGATGAGTCAAAAAACCAGAATAATTTTCATTGCATTCAGAGTGTTTGAGTGAAAGCTAATGTGTTCCCTGTTTCTGAGAAACATCATGTAAATCGTCTCCTGTGCAGACTTTCATATGAGCCATTATGGTTTTTTGCAAGCAGCTTCTCTGCCTTGCCCCTGAACTTTGCTGGGCCAACCCCAAAAGTATTGCTGGGAGATCCTGGTGCCCATCAGTCCCACACATTTCCACTCATTGCCCCTTTGGTTCCTGTGGAGAAGAAATGCATGGGGGTCAGAAAGGAGCCCTGCTCATTCCTGGCGTGCCTGTATGTACGCCTAGCCCTGTGTGGTGGTTTGACCCTGGCTGGAGGCCCTGTTGAGCTGGACAGGGGAGAAAATCTCTGTTGAGAGACTTAGGAGTCAAGATAAGGACAGGGAGAAACCACTCCGCAATCAACCTGGTCTTCTTAGCATTTGATGTCCTTTATTTCAATTCACAGTTGTTCCTGTCCTTTTGTGTCATTTTTGCCATAGGATGGCTTCTTTAAAAAATAGTAGCCTTTAGCCAGCATGTAGGACAGGTTTTCTCTTTGTTGCTGTGTCATTGTTGCTCTGCTGATTGATCACAAGCTCCATGCATTATATATCCTTTAGGTATGCTCAGGGAAGTGCAATCAGTGTTCAGCTGATAAAAGTCAGTGAGTCTGAATGCAAAATATCCAGAAATCCTGACTCCAGTTTGGGCTGATAAAATATAGCAGTTAAGTGTATTTGACAAGACAGGCTGAGTATTGTACACAGGAGAGAGTATAATACATAGGCTTTTGTTAAGGAGCATTTAATTTGACAATGACCACCTATCAGCAGATATTTTCTCTTGCTCTGAATAAAATGTTCACCCATACTCTTTGCTTTATGTTGTTTTCCAAGCTTAGGATTCACTTATACAACAAATAGACTACTAGGTGGCTCTTAAGCCTCTCCATCTCTGTGAGGGCTGTGCTGGGGGTGTTACCTCAGCACCTCACAAAACTGAGCTTTTCACTGGTGCCACTTTCACCATTTGCTCATCTTGTGGCCTCCCAGGCTTGGGAAACAGTGGAACACCTCTGCACAAGCCAGGCCTGCATCTCTCCTGCATAAAAAAATTGAGGTAGATATTTCCACCAGAGATTCCCCCATGTCACGGGCCTGGTAGAGCTTCCCCTTCATGAATGGGGAGGTGATACCCACATTATACTCCTTGCAGACAGAGGACATGCAGCAGGTACAGCCCCAGGACAAACAGAGCCCCTGTGAATCCTTGGAAGGGAGATATGGAGCCTATCTTCCAGTGAGCAAGCCACCACCTTCAAGCCTCAAGCTGAAGGTTAAATCCAATGACTCGTGGTGCTGTTTTCACCTCGGCTAGCAAAAGAGATGGAGAGGGCACAGGCTTGGTACTGACTTCCCATCCTCTGCATTGCTTGCTAACTCACTTTCCAGCCTCTGCTTCAGCCTGTGCAAAGCAGCAGTCTCCCAGCTGATGCCCAAGTATGGCTCAAGAGAGAGTGCACCCTGCAAAGGCTATCCATTGGTAGCAGAGACACAGTTTGCCACATTGTTGGACTTCAAGGCCAGCGTACAGGCCCTGCTCTGCCTTGCTCAGCACTGAGAGCATACCTCCTGCTTTGCACAGAGCTACTGGAATCAGGAGTACGCAGCTGCCAATGTTTGCTGTTTCCAGGATGCTAATCTTGACTGGAGAGCTGGCTGCATTCCAACAATGCACAATATCTTTCCTTTCTATATAACAATGCGATGAACTGTTGGGCTTGACTGTGTCAAAAGTGCTACTGAACACAAGCATGTCAGTGTCCCCCCCAACCCCCATTAAAAATAGCAGCAAAATAGAACAAATCACAGAAAGTCGACATGCCAAAAATATGTACAGCAACCTGGCAGTCACACTGTGCTTCCCATTTGTTTGTGACGCAGAAGCTGTATTGCAGTGTGCTGCAGGAAGGAGCTTTTGGGCATCTGTACCCATATGTATGGGTATGGAAACGTCCACCTGCATCCAAGCCCATATGTTAAAGGACAGAGTGCTTTGGCAGTCACTGCTACATATAGTCCTGCAACTCCTTCCTCTGCGATACAAATATTGCACTGGTTTGAAATCCTATATTTTAACTTCATGCCATTTCTTTCTATAGCAACCTTAGCAAGGACTAATCTTGACCTCTGCTTAAGCTCTAAGACTGGGAAACAAGTGCGTCCTGGAATGGAGAATCACCTATGTGTCATTTAAAATAATCACATCAATTTAAACACTTATGATAAGAAATTAGATCACAGATGTCTCTTCCAACAGCAAACCAATCATTTAAGATTAGTTAATCGCCTATCGATCTGGTGAGAACTGATTCTGAATGGGCAAGCAAGTCCATACTTGCAATGAATGAGAAACATGTTGCATGAAGAGAATAAAATACATAGCTTGTGAGATGTTCTAGAGTGCGTGAGAATGGACAAAATAAGAAAGATATTGGGTGGGTATAATGAAGAAAAATATTGTCAGTGCAGAGTTACATGGAAATAATTGTCAGTGCAGAGTTACATGGAAAATATATGGTTTTGTAAACAAAGATGTGTAAAGTAGGTAATTATTTCCTTAGTTTGCAGTTAGCGGCAGAGACTCATAGGCAAAAATGCTTGTGCATAACTTACTGGAACACTACCAAAAGTATCCCCAAACCCTGGGAATTTGAACAGTATATTTGTTTGAAGCTTAGTTGAAAGCCCCAGTTTTCAAATTCGTTCCTATTCATGGCAAAAGATGAGAAGAAATCACGACTGAAGTGGCTAGAATTTCATTTTTCTTTTTCTAAATATAGAGAATTGAGAATTCATTTTCTACCTTGGGCACCAAGTGAACACTTCATTTAAGCTACAGCAAGTGTGCTGCTCCTTTTATTTAGAATTTTAATTTTTTTACAGGTGATGTGTTTATGAGAAGTAGACTTCAACAGTGATGCTGTAACTGAGACGGCAGAAATGATTTTAATTATGTATTTATTACAGGCAGTATTAATAAGGGGCAAAGTAAATTTTGACTTTTCTCTAATGGCTAGTAGCACAAGAGTCAAAACTGACTTTCCTTGTTTTTTTAAAGAAAAGCATTTCTCTTTTTTGGTGACTGCTCTCACTTGTTTATTTTCAGCAATATATATCAAGTTTCAGAATGCCCTACATGTCAGTCAAACTATTGTTCCAATAAGTCGCATAAATAAATGTAGCCATTTATTATTAAAATTACACATATATATATAACTTTATATGAGGACAACATGTTTTAGGATGATGGCAGTAACCTGACCCATTTCAGAGGCGGAACACAAACAACACAAGGGTTTGGTTTACATACAGGGAGACACGTCCTTGCTTTGCAGACATGCTAATGTCCACCACCCAGGAATATTCACACTTCACTGGGAAAAACACAGTGCCAGGAGTTTCCTGAGAAACTGCAAACGTCTCATCAACACCCAAATACATTCATTGGGTTTTTTTTTCCCTAGCATGTATTTTCTTCTACAGGTAAGACCTTAAGCTCATATTAGAGTATGGTCTTCTAATATCAGCCAAAACCTGCAAAACTTGCAGTATGGAGATTCTTGACAGCAGAGAGCTTCTGCTTTGCTAAATTCAGTATCCGAAGGTCCTGCCTGCCAGAGACAGCAGTTTGCCTGTTGAGCTGAGCTTATTTCTGTGGGTGCAAATGAGAAGCACGTGTGCCATGACGGACAGACCTTCGCTGTTTATGAATATTACTTTGAAGTAGGAAGTTACAAAACCTACTTCTTATGATTGATTTATTCTTTAAAGTGTATCAAAAGTAAAGCCTTAGCCATCCCATAGTTTAGACTGAGAAAGTCCTTTCCAAAAATAGGATCAGATTCTTCGCTGCATTTAATCACAGTGACAGCCAGCCTGTCCTGTTTTGGGCCATATAGACTGTGGGTTGTTGGGGGTTTTTTTCAGGGTTTGGGGTTTTTTTTCACTCCTCTTGTACCAAAAAGGAAAAAATTACACTCCTGCCTGGGGTGCTCAAAAGTAACAAGCAACAAGTGTCTTTTACAGCATCAGAAAGACCCATCCAAGATTTGCAACATGAACTTTATGCAAGACCAGTTTCTCCTGCTTTGGTAAAGTGCCTGTGAAGGTCCCCAATGCTGCAGGTGCAGATGGTGATGGCTGCTCATGATGCTTCCCCTATTTTCTGAAATGCATGAGAGCCCTGCTGCATGCATACCAGCGAGGACAGTCTGAGGTGCATTAGGCAGGTATGCGTGAGAGCAATTGCAGTACAGGAGCAGAGCACAGCCCTTCTGTGCAGTATTTGCCCTGTCTGGCAAAAAGTAATGGCATTAGCAGATTCTTTTATAGAAACTGATACTGTTTATCAGCACATGGGTAGGACTTTTCCCGCCACAGGAGTAGCCCAGGACTCTAATTTCCCAGTGGATACTGGGGACAGTTTCAGACAAAGACACCCGGAACCCAACCATTTACCCTGGGACAGCAATACGTTCTTCATGGCTCCAGAAACGAGCAAAAAGCCAGTGTCTCCTCCATAAATAGCACAGTGGGCAGAAACCACACCAGCCTGTTGTTATGCAGTGTGGTCTAGATGCCAGTAAGTGCCTGGACTGATTTATGGCTGTCAATCACAGAATCGCTCAGCCCATGTGATCCTAAATAGTTTGGTGTTTTTAATCTGCTCAGCTTTCTGTAACAGCTCTGGCACAAAAAGAAACTCAAACCGGGTCTCCTAAGGAAGTGAGCTGGCCTAGTGCTGTGCTTGGAGGCTGATCACAGGCTTTGAAACACTCCACCACATTTCTTTCTACTTTGGCCTTTCCCCCGCCCCGTCTCTTGGTGTGTTTGGATGTCCTGGGATTCCTGAGTATCTCT